>JAJIZL010031498.1:115442-128849 GCA_023969395.1 Amblyomma maculatum | reverse complement strand
TGGCTGCACAACTGGTATACTGCTCCAGGTTTCAAGACCATGTGATAGGGCTGATAGGCAGCCAAGTCCCTCGAAGACATGTCTGAAATCCTTCCGAGGACCACATTAAAAAAAAGCTTTCAGAACATTCACAGTACGGTGAACCAGTCCCAAGGACTCACTAGCTTCTAGTCGCAGTGTGGGTTGCGAACATTTTTTACAGTGAAAAGCTTCATCGGTGTCTGAGGAATTCCAGCACACACACTTTTCGACTCTGTCGCAGAGCACCCATCACTTTGCTTGTCGGCTACAGTTGACTTGATGGTAGTTTACGACAGACTGAAAACTGTAAACGGCTGACATGGAATCCCGCTTTTATCTCGAAGGGAATTTCCTGACCATTAACCTAACCTTTTAAAATCTACTAACTCTGGCTTCCACCTTTTCTCCAGACATCTAGGACACTCCCTTGAAATTTGCGAACTTCATTCACTTCTCTCGACTTCCTGCAGCATATAGCAAAGCGTATGAAGCCTCAACACATACAGAATGTTTTCCCAAATGCTGCGAACAGCATCAGTCTGTGCTTGCGGTTACACCACCTGCAATTCAAATGATCCCCGGAGATTGCTTTTGCCTGTTTGCCTTGAAATGGCATCAACGCAGCCGTCTCCTTTACGCTACATCTCATTCTGCTGTGCGACTGACTGCTATTTTGTACATTTCTTCTGCTTTCAATAACGTTAACCCTTTCTCACGAAGCATCTTTTTCCATAGCCTAGCGCTTGTTGGTGCAAAAGGCAATTTCGTCCCACCAGAATCGTGTTATGTTCCGAAATTGCACAGCAAGGCCTTTTTCTTTAAATCACGTTGACATTTTTCGAACTGCTCTCCTTCCAGTTGGCTCCTCGTGTTAAACAGGTATCTTTCATGCATTACGTTGCACACCTCTCTGCAGTAGGTGTCGAAAGTTTCTAATAAGGTCTTGTAGTCCTCCTTCCTCTAGTCATGCTCGAACTTTAAATTGTTAAACACATTGAGCGGCTCGTCACCCTCGATGCTCACAAGGGGTGCAGCTTTCGAAGCCTGACATTTTTGGTGCATCCTTTACTTACGATGCTTGAAGCAATAGCTTAAGCTTTTGCTTGAAACATTTCTACAAAGCCGAGACGTTCCCTGCCAGACGCAGGGGCTCCGGTATCTGCAACGTTCCATGCTTCGTTCTCCACCGCTGTCGAATCTCGAGCATCGTAGGCACTAATGACAAAATGTATGCGTGCCGCGGTAAATGCGAGTGCAGCATGACAGCCAGAACAAGGGATTCGCAGATTTAATGGGAAATGTTGCTTTTATAGCCAAGTAATAATGGGCTAACCGCAGTGCGCATATCAGAACAGGCGCACTGTCATACACGCACCTGACACAGAGATGAGTTGTAACATATTTCCACGTGTCCGCAAGCCAGTATTGCTCTGCTAAAATTCAGTGCATGCTCCGATATATTACACAGTCGCGTAAAGGAGGACTTAGCTAGTCTCGGTAGATGTCCTACGCCAAATTAGTCGTGAATACGTGCGCCCTTAACAACCGTTGCAGGCTGTCCAGCAACTGTTTATTGAAGTTGAAGCGCTGAATCCTGAGCGTCCAGCACCAGTAAGATACGTTTAGCGGTAAAAGGAGTGCAAGGAAATTAGTACAGGGCCTAAGAGGAAAGCCTCTGGAGGTTCTATTGACCACGCACTCACATCATTTATTTTGGCGGGCCTGCGCAGAAGGAGCTCTTCCATAACAAGCAAGAACGCCTCGTTCGAGCAATCTTAGCTGTTTCGGAGTTAGCCGGGTAACCTCGTAAAGTTCATTTTTTATTAGGGCGGTGCGTGCGACTTTTAAGCGGGATAATACGCAGGCACCGCTAGATGAGCCCCTGTGAGGCCATCGACGGTTTGCGAAACCGCTCTTCAGGACTCGCATTCACATGCGTCGCCAGGTACGAGTCAGATGCCAGGCATTTTCGATGCACGTTGAGGAAAGCTTGTCTGTTCTGCCAGCTTCGCTCCTTCACCGGAGCCGTGCTCAATAATCCTTTTTTGTAGGGACTCAGGTAGCGTGGTCGGGCCCGGAGGGAGACTAGGCAGCAGTACGCAGATATACGATACAGCAATTCAGGAAATTTGATACTGAATAATTGCATGGTCGTCCGATTCAATTAAATACAGGAACATAGAGACAAGGTAGACTTCAGAGCTTGGGAGAAAGCGGACAGCACTCGCACCTCCGCTGCACTTCAACCTTCCCTATCCCTAGCCTTCTCGATGGGGTTAGCTGCTACTCACAAATGAATTCAAATGTTAGTATTTTTTTATCTCGATATATAAGAAAGGCAGGACCGTGACAGAGAAGGACAAGCTGCCAGCCTTACCTATAGTAAAACTTCCCATTTCAATCATGGCTATCTATTCCCAGAAATAAACCAGGAATATTTACTCAGATTGTATAGTGCATCAGAACACAGTAATTACATACAACAGATGTTCGGTTATTTTACAAGATATTCATTAACACGGACTTGAAAGAAAAATGTAGCATTTGTGAAATATGCTGCGAATATTCGAAGGGTGCGACTAAATCGTCTAAATCGTCTACCATTGTTAAGAATAAGTAAAGAAAAAATAATCTGAATATCAGGCAATCATTGTGCACGCTGAGACGATACGACCACTTCGATTGAGAAGCCTGTCCTCTCCAATAAAGACAGAAAAATACATTTAAAAGCTTATGGTTTCAGTGAAACATTCGATCTTTGGCAGCTGCAAATATATCTGCTTCTGCACACACGTATTTCTATGCGAGCTAATAACTAGATGGTGTTTAAGGCGTGCAACGCCTGTGCTCAAGCACATCCTCTTTATAGGCAGCACTAACACTTTCCACGCAAACTACGTCACATATATGCGGAAGTGGGCCTATCTCCTTTAGCTTTAATTTGAAGCTCATGCACTTCCCTGCTGGTACCAGAACGCACGTTGCAGGAGTTGTAGCTTAAATGTGTCTTATAATTTTGCTTTGGGTTTCCAACAATGTTAGCTACATATTCTCGAGTGTACTAAAGGTTCTTACTTTGTTCTGTTATCATTATATAGGAAAAATACAACCATGAATGGGTGGCGCCGCTTGCCATGTGGCGGCAGACAAAGAAATCATCAACATGTAACAAGAAGCAGCCTTGTATTGTTATTTTAGGAGCATCATACATATGCTGTGAGGGTGACTGGGGTACAATAACACTTACTTTTGGCGGCAGAGTTCAATGCAACGTGGTCGCGTGTTCATGCTCCAATGAAATGTAGATTCGAGAAGCTTGATAACTTGGTCACAGGTTAATTTAAAATAACTGCTGTTAAAGTGAACAATGCAATTTCGCGTATGCGCACAAGGCTCATTGTGCCCTATACGACGTTCCTGTCGTACATGAAAATTCAATCCAGCACGCAGCCGCTGCAGCTAGATTCGCGCCGCTTATTTACTTTCAGGACGTATCCTTCGTCGGTATTGGCACTCGCGTTACTCCGGAGTCAGATTTCCTGCTACCAAGAAGCCAATTGCACTTATGTCGCTTGTTAAGAGAGCCTTTCCGGCCTCAGCCAGGAAGGCAGGCAGCCTAACAGGACAGACTTCCCACTTCGTCGCCTCTTGTCTACTACCTTTCCCGCGTGCACTACAAACACACCACTGCTTTCTCTCGTCAGGAAATAGGGCTAACTCGATATCGCTTCGGTCGCTTGTAGTGAGGTGCTTCTTTTAGGATAAGCGGATTAGGCGCAATATAAGATACACGGAATACTCATATAATGACCACGACAATCATAGAAGAGGTTGGCGATGGAGATGCGCTCTTTTAGAATAAGCGTAGCAGGTTCAATATAATGTACACGGGACACTCATATAATGACCACGACAATCATAGAAGAGGTTGGCGATGATTCCCGACGGAATCATCAAGGATGTATGTCGGCGGCATCGAGTTGTTCGAGTTGCTCCCAGATTCTGAAGAACCTGTGCGAGCATCCACGTAGCACTTTGCTCGCTTTGTCGCATGGTGAGCGTGTGGTTCACAGGCATGCGACCGCTCCTGCTGCTCCTGTTGCTGTTAGACCTGGGGTTGATGTCCTGGTTTTGGGAGCGGGGGTGTTGGTTCTGCTGCTGGTGTTTTGTCTCATACTTCAGGAATAACATCGCAGCCTCTCTCGGCAGCAAAAGTTTGTATACCTGGAGCTCTTGTTCGGGATGTGTGCTAGAGGATGGCAGGAGGCATGCGTCTGCTCCTGCTGCACCTGTTGCTGTTACACCTGGGGTTCTTTGATGTCCTGGTCTTGGAAGCAGTGGTGTTGGTTTTGCTGCTGGTGTTTTGTCTCATATTTGAGGGGCTACATCGCAGCCTCTCTCGGCAGCAAACGTTTGTACACCTGGAGCTCTTGTTCGGGATGTGTGCTAGAAGATGGCAGGCGGCCAAGGTTCACCTCAAGCTGCTGCGACCACACTGCCGAAAGATGGCGAACTATGCCCGGGCAGGACGAGGGAACAGGAATCTCTGGTGGAGGTTCGAAGTGATTCTGACGTGCAAATCGATCGTCCGATTCGGGCATAAGGGCGAAAGACCAATCGCACCATCTAGTAGCTGGTTCCCTCCGAAGTTTCCCTCAGGATAGCTTGCACTTGATAGGAGAGCTGTCAGCCCTGGTAAAACGAATGATTAGAGACATTGGGGTCGAAACGTCGTCAACCTGTTCTCAAACTTTCAATGGGTGTACGGGAGGGCTTCTGGGTTGAGGCCTCCCGCTGCGATGAGAGTGCCAAGTGGGCCACTTTTGGTAAGCAAAACGGGCGCTGTGGGATGGACCAAACTGGCCTGTCGATGGAAACCGAGCGGGAACACCTAAGACGTTGCACTAAATTACGTTGTACTCGCCAAGCGAATCGTATAGACTCAACGCAGGATACAAACGTGGGTCAGTTTACGAATGTCATCTTGGAATGTACCATATTTTGTTTCTTGGGTTTGGAAGAACTCACATTACTACAAGGATGATAAAAACGCTCAAACTTAGGGGCCAAACAATCTTCCCCCCGTTTGGCTACAAATTAGAAAAAAAATACTGTGGCCACTCCAAAGGCAAATGACAAGAGTACAAAACAACTGGAGTATATAAGTCGGCCTAATAAACTTTTTTTTATTTTGGGAATATTTTGAAATATGGCCTGGCCCGTCCTTCATGGCCTAAATACAATTGGTCAGACCTGGAATTAATTGAAAACCAGGATCTCAGAGTTGTCTCATGATTTTGCTTCGCCGAAACACAAAGGGTACATAGCAGTTAAATTTGGCCTACATTTGATTTTCAGGCGCGCACGCGAAACACCGCCACTCGCGAGAAGTGCCGCAACTTGCAGCGAGATGTGAAGGCAAAGCGACAAAAAGTGCTGAGTGTTTCGGTCATTTGTACTTGCATAATGAGAGCTCTTAGCGTATCAAAGATTGCTCTGCGGTAGGGCTCCACGCATCGGTCTGTATACTCTGCAATACTTGCTTTCAGCATTGATTTTGTCAAAGCTAGCATGGACAAATTTGAACGAGTTATTGCTGGTTTGAGAACAGGTTTTTTTTTTTTTTTCAGTCCACAAAAGGCGGCAGGTGTCTGCACACAGAACACTCATCTCGGTGTAACGCTGCTTGTTAGCGCTTCACACGCGTTTTGCAGGAAGTGCAGCTCGCGGTGAGCTTGGAGCCTCTTTCCTGCAGCTATGCTGCGAGATAAACACCCTCAATGTATGTGTGAGCTGCAGATTTTGAAAAGGTGCGAGTTTTTAATCCTTTCCAAATCCCCTCGTTTCGGTCAGCACTCGCCTTGTGGCATTCACTCGTGCGTCTCACTTATTTATCCTCTATGTAACATTTCATCATCACCCTTTTATCTTCATCTGGCCGCTGGTCGCGAGTGAAGGGAAATATGGGGATCACACACAGTTACAAGGAAACAGCTTATAGATATAGAGGCACATTCACCACTGTGATCTAGGAGGTCCGCTTTATGTGTGATCTGCATAACGCTCTTCATCCTACCACATATTTGTTTATTAAGGTTTTTCTTCGTGGAGAATTTTGGAGGTTACGAAAGAAAAATGGGGAAACGTCATGGCTCGGGGGTCTGTTGCTTGCTCGTCAGCGGACACTTGCGTGGCATGTAGTCGTGCTGTACGAAAGATCTCGCCAGAGCATGATTGTGGCCTTGTTCTTTCGTATTCTTTGGCTGGAAAATTGTTGCAAAGTCCTCATTACTGCAGCTTGAATTCAATGACAATGAGAACAAGGAGGAGCTGTCAAAAACTGCTGAATTTTGCTGAAATGCCCCTCACAAACTCCATCCCGATAGCTGATCTTTTGTAGCTTAGCCTGGTTATTGACTCTGAAGAAACAGAGGAGCAATTCCTTTGCGATAACCTTCATGTCCTCAGGGATTTCAATATGTGCTCTTGCAACAGTGTTCTGTTTTTGTATGCGAAAAGCCGCTATATAGCGGAAAGCAGAACGGTCCACACTGGCACAATGGCAACCGCCTGCACTGAGACGGTTGCAGGCAAGCTACGTAGTTCCCCAGTAGCACATGTGAGTGCATCTCGAAAAATATTTACATGCACTGGTAGCTGCGAGCAATAGTTTTTCAGGACCACTATCTCGACTTGCAGATCGTTGAAGTGGTCTTTCAGAATCTTCATGTGGCACTTCAGAATTGTTTCAATGGTTTGAACAGCGTTCTGTATAAATAACCTTATATTCAAGAGAATGCTGTGTTTTGCTTAGTGTCAGAGATACCTGCCTATTATACATTAAAATGACTGGGTGCTTATCTAGACTTTTCCGAGACAATTATTTCATGTTTCCAATCCCTCATGCGCTGCTTTGGTTTCGTTTGGTTTCTTTGCTTTAGCGTCCCAAATTGATCCTCGCTATTATGGAGGTCTGCGAAAATTTCGACCACCGAGGGTGCTTTTACGTGCACTTGCATCATACTGCGCACGTGTGCCTTGCTTTCCGCGTCCACCGAAAGGCATCCACTGACGCCGAGCTTCGATCCCGCATAGTTAGGCACACTAGTCGAGCACCCTAACTAATGAGCCACCCCGACGAGGCATGCGCTACTTTGTTCGGGAAAATGTTTGTATTCTTTCCCAAGTAATAATCATTGATATATAAAGCACAAGTTTGGATTTAGCAGTAATTTTCTAATATATTGGGGTGACCCAAAGCTTTAACTTATATCGTACATATTGATATGTATGCCTATTGTCAATATTAAAAGGCTGAATTATGTCTCTAGGAGGCCAACCGTCTTTTATGTTGTGGGCAAACCAGGATGTAGGAAGCAAGGGGATAACCTCTAAAGATTGCCCTCATCGTTGTGACGGTAGGCAGGGTGTCATCTTGCAGGCTACTAGAATTTCTGAAAACGCCTTTCTTGCTTCCATTGAAGTCCGAATACGCCCATACCTGTGGGTGAGTAGCGGATATAGAGAAGCCTTCTTCATTGCCAAAATGTTCGAATAGAAAATCTCCCGCATATAAAGCCCTTGTTTGTTGAAATCATAGGTCTTACGCAGGGCGCAAAGTTTGTTGCCTTTAGTACAGTAGTATACACAAAATAATGTGCAAAGGCTGCCTGCCAAGTAGTTTGAGTCGTATTAATCCCTTTGCATAGCAGCAGACAGAATCGATTCAAATCAATTTCTCACTTACCGAAGCAAAATGACAGCCTTTCCGTCTTTTGAGCTAGCAGTCTCCATCTGGACTTGGGTCACTGACTCCTGACATTGGCTCCGATCGGCTGTAATAAAATTGCCTGGGACATCACCGCAACGCATTGAGGAAAGCAGGCAGTGGTATTGGTTTTTCCGGAGTTAACGGGAGGTTTATTTGACATATTGTCACGTGCTTCGGGGCGTCAGAAAGGAAGAAGAAGCTTGGGAGCAGAAGAAGAAAACACAAGACAGTGGTGTGCGCTGGTGTTCCTTGGGGGACTCGCAAAAGTTTTCCCGTCTTTGGTGGGATGACGTGGGGCCACATCCCCTTCAACTCGACGGCCTTGCGCGGCGTTCAAGTCTCGGGCATTCGATGCCATGCGATACTTTGTCGATGATCCTCCACACGTGGGAAACGTTATTATCTTCAGATCTCTTCAGTTCCTGTCGTCTTGGTTAAAGTTCTTCTTGTAAGCAGGCCGGCACGAACGCAGAAACGCGCATCTCTTGAACCTGGAGCGGCAGAGAAGAGCGGGGCCAAAGTCTGATCGTTGCGTTGTTCTGTCTGGAACAGTTGAGGGTCAGGAAACGTTGCCGAGATAGGCGCCAGGTAGTCATCAAAGTTGTCATCATCACTACCAGTTGACGAAAGCGGCAAGAGTGACAGACGCTCAGCGTCAGCATGTTGACGGCCGCTTTTGTATGCCACAGTGAAGTTAAACACTTGTAACCGCAATGCCCATCGAGCGAGCCGGCCGCAAGGGTCACGAAGATTAACGAGCCAACAGAGCGAATGGTGGTCAGTGAAGATGGTAAAAACATTGCCTTATAGGTAGGAAAGAAATCGTTTGACCGCAAAAACCACTGCGAGGCACTCTTGTTCAGTAACGGTGTAGTTACGCTCCGTCTTGCTCAGTGAACGGCTAGCATAGGCTATCACGTGCTGATCGGTGCCATGACGCTGGATGAGCCCTTCGTCAACGCCCACATCACTAGCATCGGTGTGAACTTCGATGGGGGCAGGACAGAACTGACGTAAGATTGGTCCTGATGTCAGAAGGAATTTGAGGTGGCGGAAGGCAGAGTCGCAGTCAGTAGTCCAATTGCACGGTGCATCTTTATGCAAAAGGCACGTGAGCGGGTATGCGATGTCAGCGAATCTGGGCACAAAACGACGAAAATAGGAACACAGTCCTAAAAAGCTCCGAAGCTGCTTCACTGATTTCTGTGCTGTAAAGCTGGTTACAGCCACAATCTTCTGAGGATCCGGCCGAACATCATCCTTATCGACCAAGTGACCAAGAACAGTTGTTTGGTGTTCGGCAAAGTGGCACTTCTTAGAGTTGAGGGCGAGGCCTGCTCTCTCAATGCAATCAAGAATGATGGCGAGGCGGCTATTGTGTTCCTGAAAGGTCTTGCCGAAAATCACAACGTCGTCCAAATGGTACAAATTTTCCACTTGAGTCCGCGCAGAATGGTGTCCATGAATCATTGGAAGTGACAGGCGCATTGCACAATCTAAAGGGCATTACGTTGAACGCATAGACTATCGGGTGTCACAAGTGCCGTCTTTTCTTTGTCGCTTGGGTTCATCGGTATCTGCCAGTACCCCGATCTCAAGTCTACCGAAGAGAAGTATGAGGCCGAATGAAGACAGTCGATTGCATCGTCAATACGTGGAAGCGGATATACATCTTATTTGGTGACGGCGTTAAGTCGACGATAGTCCACACAGAAACGTCATGTGTTGTCTTTCTTTTTAACGAGAATAACTGCAGCCGCCCAAGGACTTGAAGATTCCTGGATAACGCCACGTTGGAGCATGTCATGAACTTGTTCGTCAATAAGCTGACGTTCGGTCGGAGACACACGATAGGGCTTCTGTCTGATCGGGCGAGAGATTCCAGTATCATTCGAATGATGGATGCGAGAATTCGGAATCGGTGGCTGATGATCTCTGGCAAAGTCGAAAACCGAAACATGCTTGGAAAGCAGGTCAGTCAAAATTTGGCGCTCCTGTGCTCCCAAAGATGTGTTTATCATTGCCTGGATTCAAAGACTGCAAAATGAGATGTTTTCTCTTCAGGAGCATGGTTACTTAGTGCCGCCATGTAATTCGACACACCTTCCTCGTAATGAGCGAGCCTCATGCCACGAGGCAACACGGCTGGCTCGTCGTTTGCAGTCCACAGCAAGGTGTGGCCTCTGGTGACTAAACTATGCAACGAGGCACCAAGCCACTCTTCTTTGCACAGGCCAGTGTTGTAGGTTCCACTACGGCATCGAAATCCTCGCATAAATTCGTGGATGAAATAACCTGAATAAATTCTCCTGACATCGCAGGTACAACTGTATCTTCAGACAAAGAAAATGCTCCTAAATCGAGCGACGACTTTTCGACAAGAGCCGACATCAACGCAGCATTAGGCGAGATTTGTCCACTGCGGCAGTCTGACGTTGCACCACACTGTTGCAAAAAGTATACCTAAAATTACTTCATGCGTGGAACGAGGCAACAATGATATCGGGTTGCAACGCTTGGCCACCAATCACAACTTTCGCATAGCACACACCCAAAAGCACCAATGATTCACCGCCAACACCACAGAATACCACAGCTTGATTTACGCTAAACATCACTTTATGCCCTAATCGATTCTTGAATACTAAACTCATAACAAAGACTGTTGCTCCAGTGTCAATTAGTGCCAAAGTGTGCATGCCGTCGATAGATGCTTCGAGTTTGATATTTAACATAAAGACAGCCAGAGGTATTGGGAACGTTGGTTTTCTGGCGACCTCGCCCCCATCGGCCGCGTCTTCTAGTTTCCCGATGAGGAAGAACGGCGCCGAGGAAACGGTGATTGTCACTGTCTTTGGGTTGGCGGCGTCAAGCTGCGGTTCGAAGCAGGCGATCCGTTTCGCATCTGTGCGGGCGGTATGTATCCAGAGCCGGTGTCGGATAAAATTCAGTGTCGAAATGATCAGAAACGTTGGGCAGCGGGCGATGATCTTGTAGTAGTAAGCCCCGCCGACGGCAATACCGGGAGATGTATCCGGTCATACCACAGCTATAACTTACAGGTTGCTGGCGCCACCGGTCCGAGTAAATGCGCTCGTTCTGGTTGCCGGTAGCAATCGGGACGGCGTTGCTGACGAACCACCTGTCGTGTTATAGCTGTGTACAACGCACGTGTAAACGTTCGAGCATGTTAAAGAGAGCGAGTGTGCTTTTAATCAACTACGAGCACCAGCGCGTCGCACTAAAGCCGCCCTCGTGGGTTTTTCCTTTTTTCAGTTTTCATTCCTTTTTCAAGTTACAGATCCGCATAGCTGGTAAATCTAAGCTTCTCAATCGTCCCAAGTGCTGCTGCTGCTTCTTGGCTCCGCCCAGCTGCTTTGGCCCCACCCGACTGTCCCATAGCGCGCGCACGCACGCACACACACACCTCGTACTTGCCTAGGAAAGACTGGACACCATCTCGGAGATCTAGTCTAACCTGAGCGTCTTCTAAGCAGAAGCAATGTCCTCGCGGGTTACTGCCGCAAAATGTATATCTTGGTACAGCAGCGCCAGACAGGGGGCATGACACACATCTCCCGGAGACGGCCCCGCCGTGAACTTGGAACCCAGGAGAACAGCACCCTGGTTCAATTCAACATGCCTAAATGGCAATCGAGGGTTACGAGCCGCAGGTCCTCGAATTCTACAGCCGCCTCACTGAGAGCCATCAGCAGGCAGCCATCACCTGTAGTGCTGTCACAACACGACGGCGTGTTTTTGCATTATACTGTTAACATATTGAGAAAACTGAAGGTCACGTCAGGCGCTGCTCTTTTCAGGAGGTATATATATATATATACGTTTGTCCACAATTAGAGCTAATTATAAAAATTTCTGAGCAGTTCAATATCTTGTCGAAACTGCGAAAGTATGTGTGCTTACGTTTGATGGCTCGTTGCTACTTTTGATGCTTAGGTTCGTGTATGGGGCTTTGCCCGAGCTCTTACTGAATTGCGTCATGAGGGTTTTTACCACCATCGGTGTTTTTAAGACACCTGTGTTTTGTCTAGACGCACATTTACAATGCTTGAAATGTCGAAGCTTTGTGCGGGGTGGCATTGTCCCTGTCTCACATGCCGGTGGTCTTTATGCGATTCGCACATGAAAAACATTTGTTCTTTCTTTTTGTACTCTATAATCACTTCGATGCACTCTCTATTCACAAATCCTTGTTACGCCACTCACGAAGCAACAAAGGCTACGCATTAACAATGCTTATTAGGGAAGGTTCATGTTATGAACGTGCATATGCGTAAATAAGCGCACGCAAGTACAATGCGGCAATATTTTGGTAGTTGGAAAGGTGATGTTGGTTTTGAACAAATAAGGCGACGGACTATCAACGTCAGAGCTCCGATGTACAGTAAAGTCAAAAGGCAAAGAGTTTCAGTGGCTTTTGCAGGCTGCCACAGGGAAAAAGCTTTAGCTGCCCTCTTTCCTTTGCACACGGTCTTACACTGTGTCGTTGTCCTTACTTGAGGCTGGATAATATTAGTTCGGAAATACACCTCCTCAACTTTTAAATGAGACGTCAATTGGGCAGTCAGTGCTTTATACTAGAGAAGTGGAAGTAACTGAACGCTGTCATATGCGACAGTGCATATTCTTCCCAGGGAACTCTGCACATTTTAGAGCGCAGCTCTTTGGCCTCCGTTCCTGGGTTTCGCGTCGGCGTCGGCGTCGTCGTCGGCCTCGTAACCAGCTCCGCCCCCTTTCATCCCCCAAGCGCTAGCAGCGGCCGACTGATACCGCTGGATGCCGCTGACGCCGCTAGAGAGTCAAGATAATGTGACTGAATAGAACACCGTCGCCGCCATGCAGAAAGAGGAGGGGAGGGTCCCCCCCCCCCCTGTTCCTGTGTGGCGGATAGGGTGCTCTTCAGTTGCCGACGCGCCGGTTATTTCACGTAGGCCCCGGCACGTCGACGAATACGTGACCACCTTCCCACGGCTAGACCTGGTTCTTGGCACTGCGGAAGCGAGGGTATCCTATTGTTTGCGTCGGCATCGGCGGCGTTGTCCCTGAAACCAACTCCGCAGCTGGGGTTGACTCACTATCGGCATCAGCAGCATCAGTCAGTCGCTGCTATCCCTTCCCTCCTCCCTTTATCGCGTTGTCCGCTTGCTGCGCGCGCTTCTGCCCCCATCGTTTGCCGCTGGGTGTACACGCCGCCCGCCTCCCTCACGAAAGACGTCGTGCACTTCCTGCAACTCGCATTAACCGTCCATCGATCCAAGCCGATGTTAGTAGGGGGGGACTTTAATGTTGACATAAAGACAAACAGGAATTTCTTCACACTTATGCGGGAGAACATCCCGTTCCTCTCGCTCGTAACGCGTCCCACGGCTGTGACAACCTCGCGAGGCACTTGTATAGATCTCGTCTTTGAGAATCAAGCATTGATGTACCAAGTCGAACATATATCAGTCTATTTCTCCGACCACAAAGCTTCCTTCATGACTGTCAAGAACTGTTAGTGGAGTCTTTGTTAAAGGTATACGTTGTGAAAAATAAAAAAAAATTCTGTGATAGTGCATACATGTGTTGCTCGATTTCTTTGCCTCAATCTATCG
>JAJIZL010031498.1:67136-113343 GCA_023969395.1 Amblyomma maculatum | reverse complement strand
GGGCAAGGCCGGATCGCGCTTGAGCTTGCAAGAAAGTTCGAAACGGCGCCATTAACAGCATCGTCCCTGAGGTTGTGCCCTTCCGATCGGGCGTCGGTGAAGGTCTACTGTAAAGTGTTCTTGGGCGCGCTCCCAAGTGTCGAGCTGAATAGATCGCAGCTGGGGCGTCTTCGAGACGCCATGTGTGGAACAGCTCCATTAACAGTCTCGTTCCTTCGTTAGCGGCGCCGCGCGGGGGACAGCCGAGAAAGCTGTGCCGCAGAGTTTTCCCTTGAAACAAGCCCTCCCTGGAGTTCAGCTACTGGCGTCTTTTGAACGTCTTGAAAACGCCTGGGTCGTGCGAATAAACTCGCTCATTCCAAGCTGGCTCGGGACGCTGCTGGCACCGGAGGAAAGAAGCGAAAAAAAAAAACCGCTGCAATCCTGGCTTGAACGAGAAGTGTCCGGCCGCCCTGTCGACACAGTGGGGGCTACGCTTGTATGCACAATAAACAAAAACTCTGCCGTTTGTCTCGCGGCTTACAACAACCATGACCTGAGACAAGGGATGTGTCTTTCCTTAGACAGGATGTGGCTCTGTTCCAAACGTTACACTTTCCCACTGATCAAATGTTATGTTTATTCTGATTGCACTTGACGTTCGCCTTTTCATAAAGCATCTTTTTCATTTCCTAGACGAAATCTCCTCGTTCAAAGACATTATTGTATTGAATCTTGTGTATATTCGAGTGGCAGAGAACTGCGACAACGAACTTTGATATTGGGTAGGCAGTGAATGTCGTAATAATTGCCATGTGTCTAACACAGGATCACCGCATCTTGATTGTCATTTCTTGCGCCAAACTTGAGAAAGTATCTCCTTTATATTGCAGCCAGTGCATGTATATCCGTGCATCCTTCGCTGGTCATTTTCTCCGTGTTCGACACATGCATTTCGAAGTCCATTGAAATGAACATTTTAATGACTGTGTGCACTTACATGCTTACTACACGTTCGGCGTGCCGCAGTATATACAGCTTCTCGGAACAGTGGTCAGAAATTGCTCTGAACAACCACTTGCTATTCGCTGCAATCTGTTGCCTCCAATATCCCGAAATGTCGACATACGCGACCATCTGAGGAATTGCACCTTTGAGGCTAGGCGTGACGCAAATGGTGCTTTGTCGAAGCTTGAGAGCATTACCTGTAGACAAGCCATACCTAGATATTTTAAATGCTAAATTTCACCTTCCTTCTATATAGCGGAAAGCAAAGTGGTGCACACTGGCAACAATGGCAACCACCTGCTCGAGACGGTTGCAGGCAAGCTATGTTCTTCCCTAGTAGCAGTTGGAATTTTCCAATCCACAAAGTCCAACGCAGTGACGCGGGCAGAAAAGCAACCAGGCTTGCTTAGGCCTAGGTTTTTCTAAGCGAATCGTATAGGCTCAACGAAGGATACAAGCGTGGGTTAGTTTACAAATGACTTCTTGGAATGTACCATATTTTATTTCTTGGGTTTGGAAGAACTCACATTACTGCAAGGACGATTAAAACGCTCAAACTTAGGGGCCAAACAATCCTCCCCCTGTTTGGCTACAAATTAGAATAAAGAATGCTGTTGCTACCCTAAAGGCAAATGGCAAGAGTAGAAAAGAACTGCAGCATATAAGTCGGCCTATTAAACGTTTTTTTTTTAATTTTGGGAATATTTTGAAATATAGCCAGGCTTGTCCATCATGTCCTAAATATAATTGGTCAGACCTAGCATTAATTTAAACGAGGATCTCAGATTTGTCTCATGAGTTTTGCTTCGCCGAAACACAAAGGGTACATAGCAGTTAAATTTGGCCTATATTTGATTTTCAGGCGCTCACGCGAAACACTGCCACTCGCGAGAAGTGCCGCATCTTGCAGCGAGATGCGAAAGCAAAGCGACAAGAAGTGCTGTGTGCTTCGGTCATTTGTACTTGCATAATGAGAGCTCTTAGCGTATCAAAGATTGCTCTGCAGAAGGGCTCCACGCAGCGGTCGGTAGCTCTGCAATTTTCGCTTTCACCATTGATTTTGTCAAAGCTTTCATGGGCAAATTTGAACAGCTATTGCTGGTTTGAGAACAGGTTTTTTTTTTCATTCCGCAAAAGGCGGCAGGTGTCTGCACAAAGAACACTCTTCTCGGTGTAACGCTGCTTGTTCGCGCTTCACAGGCCTTGTGGAGGGAGTGCAGCTCGCGGTGAGCTTGGAGCCTTTTCCTGCAGCTATGCCGCGAGATAGACGCACTCAATTGCGCACTCAGCTGCGGAATTTGAAAAGGTGCGCGCTTTTAATACCGTCCAAATCCCCTCGTTTGGATCAGCACTCGCCTTGTGCCATTGACTCGTGGGTTTCGCTTATTTATCCTGCATGTAATATTTCATTATCACCCTTTTGTCTTCGTCTTGCCGCTGGTCGCGAGTGAAGGCAAAGATGGGTAACCCACACAGTTACAAGGAAATAGTTTATATAGAGGCACATTCACCACTGTGATCTAGGAGGTTCGCTTTATGTGTGATCTGAATAACCATCTGCATCTACCTCATATTTGTTTATTAAGGTTTTTCTTCGTAGAGAATTTTGGAGGCTACGGAAGAAAAATGGGGAAACGTAAGGGCTCGGGGGTCCGTTGCTTGTTCGTCAGCGGACGCTTGCGTGGCACGTAGTCGTGCTGTTCGAAAGATCTCGCCAGAGCATGATTGTGGCCTTGTTCTTTTGTAATCCTTGCCCTGAAAATTGTTGCAAAGTCCTCATTACTGCAGCTTGAATTCAATGACAATGAGTACAAGGAGGAGCTGTCAAAAGCCACTGAACTTTGCTGAACTGCCCCTCACAAACTCTATCCCGGTAGATGATCATCTTTTGTAGCTTAGCCTGATTATTTACTCTGAAGAAACAGAAGAGCAGTTCCTTGGAAATGACCTTCATGTCCTCAGTGATTTCAATGTGTGCTCTTGCAACAGTGTTCAGTTTCTGGTTGCGAAAAAGCTGCTATATAGAGGAAAGCTAAGCGGTTTGCACTAGCAAAATTGGCAACCGCCTGCACGAGACGGTTGCAGGCAAGCTGCCTTTTTCTTGACAATGTCAGTCAATGATAACGATGGCGCCGACATATGATAGGTTTTGCATCTAGTACAGCTATCTAAAATTTTGTTTAGAGAGTTTGGGACTGAAACCGAAAAACTGCTGTCAGGCATTCAGACATCAGAGTAAAATTAATCGAGCTGCCTAGGTCACTTTCATATGCCATCGCTTACCTGCACTAAAGGTCGCTTATTCCTCTCGGTGCGAATAAGGACTGCGCTTAGCAGTATTCTGTTATTCTGACTGGAAATATATCTGGCATATAATGCTCTCTTGGAAGAAAGTCTCAGAGTAGGTGACAACACAAAACATAAAGAGCACACATACCTGCAAGGACAACGCTGCACTTACACCTTATGTTTTGTGTTGTCACCTGTTATGCTGCCTTCTTCCAACAGATGTGTGACCAACTCTCAATGTTCAACACTATTAACATATAATGCTGCTTGTAAGGGATATTATGGTTTCCCTGTCGGCACTTTCTTCTCGTTCAGACTATGTATGTCGGAGCGGTACGGCTATTATTGTGAAATCCAAAATTTACAACTAACCCTCCAGAAACCAGTGAATGTAGTATCTTTACCCATGGTCCGCTTCGCCCCTCTTCATCTAACGCTAGCCGACGAAATATTGCTGGAGCTTTCATAGTACTTTGAAGTTCAAGGTCTAGTTGAATGTGGTACTCGTGCTTGTACTGCTGTTGTATTATCAAAAGCTTAAATGGCTGATCGTATTTTTGATAATGGCAGGAATCATGCGGCAGACATTTGACTGAAATCTTTATTCTGCACTCCAATTTCACTTCACTAAAGCTTACGAGCACCAAAAGTGTTTCATTATGGTCACGTGACGTGATTGAAGCTATTACGGTATAATAAATCAATTTACGCGGGTGGGTGATTGCAGGTACATATATTGTAAAAAGCCGTTCGGGTCAGTTGCAGTTCGAAATATAGGAGGCAGAAGTTTTGACACTGCGGGCGAGTTGGCAAAAAACGTGGAGCAGGTTTACGGTGCAATGAGATATCCGGTTTGGTGAGTGTAGTTGCATGTTGTGGGCGGTCAACTGGACTTTAGTTTAGGAAACAACGAAGCAATGAGAAAGCGATGGGCCATAGGTGCAAGAGCGCATGGCTGCAGCGGAAAACCGATGGGCGCGGCCTTCAGTCACGATGCATGCGAGCAGCGGCGCCATGGAACCTGGTTCCTTCTCCAATTAGTTTATCTCGGAGTCCGCGCCATCGGTCCACCTCACTCGATAAAGAGCAACCTACCCTTTGCGCCGTCGGCGAGCAGTCTCCAGCCATTCGTGATTAGCGGCAGTCTTTTAACTCTTTTTTCGTAGGTGTGCCCCTTGAGCAGTCGTTTCACATTGACCAAGAGAGCTGATGAGCTCACATGGCTTCCAGCCTACCCGATACTAGCATGGCTTTCAGCCTTCCGTATCGCTAGCTTAGTGTCACGGTCTGGTCGATGTTGTCATTAATAAGAATCTTCAGCTGCGAACTGTCTCTTGCACGCTTCAATGGAATAATTGCAAAGGTGTGACGTGGCGGCTTCCTAAATTGCAGAGAATGCAGGGTGGTCAAAATGATAGTTTTCAACACTAGCTTTGATTCCTGTCATTTTTACTTTAGTAATGCGGTCTAGTGTCACGTCAAAATGAATCTGCTAGTCTTCCCCCAAAATTTCATTCCTGATTTCATTTAAGGTATCCGACCAATTGATGTTTTCGCTTTTTAATGCACTGTTTAGGTGCCATTCTTTGAGAAGAACAACTAAACCACTATAGGTTCTAGAAGCCATCGCTTTTTGCGAGTAGTTTACTTGCGGATATGCCTTGATGGAGTAGGCTAGTGTCGCCGGCAAAGAGAAATTCCTCGATATCTGATTTTGCGTGACTGGAATGTTTAGAATAAATATAACCTCCCTATAAATAATGAAATATCAATACTTATTAAAAATAAGTATTTTAATGGCTCACAATATAAACACATAGAGAAACAAATAATTGTCTAGTGCTCACAAGTTATAACGTTTGAAATAATTTCTTCCTCGCCAGACACTTGCACTTCCCTATCAGTAATGTTCGGCAATTCTATTAGCCCTGAAGCTTTACTGAAACATTAAAATTACATTTTTCATGGTTATGTTGGCTTCCCAGAGAAGTTTTAGTGTTTGTTTACCCCTGGCTGCTTTTCTGGGGAAGCTTTAGTGATCTTTCCTCTTTGAAGCCAGCAGTCTCGAAGAGTCGATTTTCTCTTGAAATGACATCTTATCAGTCTTCCTTCCCTCGAGATCTCTATTAAAATTTGTAACCTGCTGTTCTAGGGCCCAGTCCGTGCTTTTCCACTTCATTCAGCTGACTTCCGCATTCTTTGCCGCTCTTGGCGGGGGCTCATTCTCAATCAAGGGAGGTGTGTTTAAGTGCAGATTTTAGAGAATTCGACTCACGTGTAGAGATTCCAAGCATTAAATATTTCTCGTCTATGCCTGAGCTTTCATTACGTCTAGGTTGTATGTTCTACCCAAATTTTGTGCCCAGAAACTTCTCTGAAAGACTGCAAAATGTATTTCTGAAATTATTGTTTGCCTACTTGAACGTCTCTTCTTCAAGTATTGCAGCTGTTCCTCCGAAACGGCTAGGAACTCATTCTTATCATGTAGTTATCTGTCAGGCCGGGCAAAAAACTAGTTTTCGAACAGCAGTACAATGTTCGTTACGTGTTTGAACTCGCACAATGTCCATGTAAGGGGGGGGGGGGGGGCGCTGCCAGAGACTCCTTTATGGCAAGCCGCTTCAGCCTGCACCATCACGATAAGTTCCCGAAGTGCATGATGCGCGACCAGATTCCCTCAATTCAGATCTGTAGAATGTAGATCTGTATAACAAGCAGATTTGTGTTCCCTCCAAGGTGTGCTTCAAAATAGCCTACGAGGTCTCCTCAAACTTGCAGTGGGTGTCTGCTCTTTCTTCTGTCACATGATCACATGGCAAAGTGGTGTTCTGACACTGATCACGTAATTGCGGCTTTCCGGCATTTACTAGCAACATTTGTACGAATTGTGAGGTCATCCTAAAAACGATTTGTTGCTTTTTGAAGCTCAGTGCACTTTCGGCTGGGCTTTGTTCTGATCCCATAGCGAATCTTTCTTCACAATCAACTTTATTCCAGCACTTCGTCACCCTTTCGCACAAAAGAATTGATCTTCACTCCTCAGTGAGCCGCTGCATAGCACCAGCCGATACCTAGGAATCTTTTATGACCGGCTAATAATTCAAGTTCGATAAGAATTTTTGGTCGCAACGCTTCCTGGCTACCATTTTCCGCGGTATAGTGAAGTCAGAATTTGCTGTAATTAACTCTAAGTCATTATTACACTTCTGTAGCACTTGGGCACATACTGCGCTCCTTTATCAATCGTTGCATCTAGAATTAACAGGGGGGACTCACAAGAGTAAGAATATCTATCTAAAAGTGAAGCTCATTCAAGTAACTAACATCTACATGTGGCTTTTCAGTCTATACAAAGGTGTACGTATCTTTGCACTTAAAAAGCTCTGCATTCAACAGAAGATCACGTCTCACGCTTGATCACCGACATTTTCATATAAATACATTACAGTAGCTGATAGCTTAGGTGGAGTATTCCTGAAAAATGTTTTCAGTTTTACAATCTCTCATGCGCCAAAATTATTGCACGCAAAAGATTTGTACATGTTGCCAATGATAATTAATAAACATTAAACAAATATTCATCTGACAGATTTTGCCTAGTGTATTTGCCTCATCTGAAGGTTTATCCATACCATACGTAATAATATTTATTGATATTCTTCATCCTTACAAGTTAAAATAACCATTCCGCGATATCACCGTTTCTTGCATGTTGTGGGCAAATCTACATGAGGCAGTATGTGTATACCTTCTCAGAATATTATTCGTCGCAGTGAAGGCGACATAGTCTTGCTTTCCGAGGTACAAAAAATGTCGGAAGTTCAATTCGAGCGTCCATTGAATTCGCGCCCCTGACTGCGCACAGCACAAGAAGTCCAGGGTGGTGCGGGAGGTCATCGGGGTCGTCGTCCGGACGGCCAGGCAGCGATCCGTGGGTCGTCTCGGTAGTGAAGAGGGCGAGGCGACGGCGTGCGCCTTCCTTTATACCCTCGCGCGGGACCGGTTATCCAGGGAATGAGCGGGGAGAGGGAAGGGTTAAGTGGCGGCGTATCGGTAGCCGCGGGAACATTGAATGTGGCTGGTGCAGTCCCTACATCTTCCCCCTCCCTCAGCGTCCGACCTGGGGTCCAGCAACAGCCGGGTCATGTCCATGTTCGAGTCCGGGTCGGCGTGCATTATGGAGATTTTCGATTGGCTCTGGCGGGATGATATCTCAGCTGGTCCGTGCGGCGGGAGAAGCAGCAGTTTGAAGCAAACGGCGACGTGTCTTTTCAGAATTCTTCAGGATTGTCGGTGGATAATTTTATCAATTTATTGCAGTTTTACCTATGTTCTACTTTTATTCTTTTTGACAATCTGCCTTATCTGCAGCGCAATGGTGTCTGTATAGGGTCTTGCGTGGCCCCGGTTCTTTGTGACATCTTTTTAACGAAGATTGACAAATCATTAGATAAATGTTTGCGTGGGGGGGTGGTTTTACATGTTTTTAGGTATGTTGACGATTTTTTAGTGCTTTTAAAACCGCAGACTTCCATCACCTACCCCTCTACAGTAGGTGATGTTTTAAGTGTTTTTGACAAACATGGACTTGGGCTCTCTTTTACCCATGAACTACCCGACACTAACGTTTTACAGTTTTTAGACCTGAAACTAACCTTCCTTGAAAGACACGTTTGCTCGGGCTATTACCCACGTGCTAAAAAAAAAAGATCTTTTGCCTTATGATTCTATGCATTCAAAAACTGTGAAAAGAGCAATAGCTTCGCATTGCTTAGAGTCTTCGCTCAGGAAATCATGCCCGCATCAGTTGCAATCCAGCTTCCATAATCAGATGAGCCGGCTTTCGGCGGCTGGGTTCCCCTGCTCTGTGTTGGTTGCAGTTTGCGAGACCCTCCTTCAAAAGTTCAAGAGCGGAACGCGAAGATGTACTGGAGAGGATAGACGGAGGACGCAGAAACCGCTTGTTGTGCCTTACATGCACAAAACCTCGCACAACCTGAGGAAAGTGGCCAACAGGCATGGCGTGAGTGTCGCTTTTTCGGCTCCTAACAAGTTGGGGAAGCTGTGCCCCCGAATTTGCAACCCAAGAAAAGGGGGTTGCCAGATAAAGCACGACTCTCCATTCACAAAATGTTCTGTTGGAGTGGTCTATGCTATTCCCTTGACGTGTGGAAAGTTGTACGTAGGCCAAACTGGCCGATGCATCAACGAGCGTTTGGGGGAACATGCACGAAATTTGTCCGATTTAAAAGACAAGTACGCACATTTGGTTGCGCACGTAATCAACTGCAACGGATGCGGGGCCAGGTTGAATGAGACGAAGATTCTTGGAAAGAGTAAGGATAAAACGGCACGTGTTAGTTTGGAGGCTTTCTACATTAAGAAGTATGACAGCAGGTGTATCAGCATCCCCTCATTATCTCTTCTGGCCTCCGAAATTAGGTTTTTAGATTCTGCTATCCATTAACCGAGTTTTTTTTTTTTTTTATTTTTTTTTTCCTTGCGTTCTCGATGGTCGTTTGATGATTTCCCCTATCTTTCTCCCCATCCTTCTTTCCCTTTGGAAACTTCGCCTATATAAGATCACTCGTGGGTTTCAATAAATTCAGTTGTGAGTAGCGCCTTTGTCCCGTCCTCTGTCTTGTGGTGTGTTTATTTCGGCGCAGTTTTTCACAATAGAGAGAAGCAGCAGGCATGGCGGGACTGTTCCGGCTGGTCCCTATGTTACTTTATTTGTCAGTTCTTAAAGGGGGCGCAGAGCTTCGTGCCAGTAATACAATATACAATCCATTCATTATTTCTATAGGCGACAAACAAGACAATGTACAAAGAAGCTACATGAAAAGTAGCTTGACATAGCCGGAAGCGTTTTGGGGGACCTGGATTCCCTTCATAAAAAAATATAACGGCCCTTTCTTCTTCGGAGCCATCATGAGTCTAGAGCGCGGAATTACTCATTATCCGTTTTCTCGTGATAGAGCTTCGTACCAGTAATACAATATACAATCCATTCATCATTTCTATAGGCGACAAACAAGACAATGTACAAAGAACCTACATGCAAAGTAGCTTAACATAGCCCGAAGCGTTTTCGGGGACCTGACTCCCTTCATAAAAAAATATAACGGCCCTTTCTTCTTCGGAGCCATCGTGAGTCTAGAGCGCGGAATTACTCGTTATCCGTTTTCTCGTGATAGGAATATTTCCATGTAGTTATAACCTTCCTCTAAATAATGAAACATAAACACCTTGTTAAAAATAAAATATTTGATGGTTCACAATATTGTTAAGGTTTATTTACAAAGTGGTTCTGCTCCTTAGCCTGATGTGCTAACCAAGATATAGCGAGCTTCCTCTTCTTCCACTTCTATTCCGGAGAGCCTCTTTTTGCACTTTCTTGTCCTCTTCTGTTCGCATGCCTGGCATTTCCCTCTTCGCAGACGACCCCCTGGGCTGTCAGTCACAGTCCCGAGAGAGAGTGGCAGCGCTTCATTCTTGCGACATGAACTACCTGTGTTTTCCGAGAGGGGCGACCTTGGGAACATTGGCGAGACACGACGTAGTTCAACTCATTGATACATTTGAGCACAATAAATGGGCCTGTGTAGTGCGACAACAGCTTCTGGGAAAAACCACCCTTGCGGAGAGGTGTCCAGAGCCACACTAAGTCGCCGGGAAGGTAGGAGACATCCTGATGCCGACGATCGTAGCGCTGCTTAGAGCGGTCCTGCGAGGCCAGAGTGCGTAATCGGGCGACCCGACGAGCCTCTTCAGCGCGGCAGAGGGTGCTCGAAACAGAAGGCTCGGTGTCGAGAGAGAACGGCAAAATGGTATCAATAGAACGTCGAGGCGGACGGGCGTAGAGGAGGAAAAATGGACTATACGAAGTTGTCTCATGCTTCGAGGTGTTATAGGCGCAAGTAATGAAAAGAAGCACGTCATCCCAGTTCTTGTGCCGCGAGTCAACATACATCGCAAGCATGTTCGACAGTGTCCGGTTTGTACGTTCGACGAGGCCATTTGTCTGGGGATGGTACGGCGTAGAGTGGCGCAACTGGCAAGTACAACAGCGCAGAAGCTGCTCCACAACTTCTGCCGTAAACTGGCGGCCTCGGTCACTGATAATTACACGAGGAGGCCCGTGACGGAGGACGACAGCGTGGAGAAGAAAGAACGAGACGTCAGCGGCGGTAGCGGAAGGGATAGCGGCAGTTTCACAGTAACGCGTGAGATGATCAACGCACACGATGACAAAGCGATTGCCATTGGACGAGCGGGGAAACAGGCCTATGAGGCCAACACCCATTTGCTCATATGGTGTGCTCGGTGGTGTCACCGGATGTAAGTGGCCCGGCGGAGAATTCGTGGGGAGCTTGAACCGCTGGCACTGCACGCAGCAGTTCACGTAACGCTGAGTCGTTCGACGCATATTTGGCCAGTAGAAACGTTCCTTAATGTGCGCAAGAGTCCTGGCAAACCCCAAGTGCCCAGCTGTAACGTCATCGTGCATAGATTGTAGAACAGAGGAGTAGAGGCTAGCCGGAACGACTAGCAGAAAGCGTGCACCGCCAGAAGAGTAATTTTTTCGATACAGCAAACCATCGCGAATGCAGAAAGGGTTCGCAGATGCCGGATCACGAGCTTTTTCAAAAAGTGATACCAAGTCTTGATCTTTTCGTTGTTCTCGCTGGAAAGTGGCAAGATCCGGAAATTGTACGGAAACGGCGGCAAGATAGTCGTCAAAGTTGTCATCGCAGCGGGTAGTTGCGAGAGGCAGCCGCGAGAGGCAGTCACGTCAGCGTGTTGGCGGCCACTTTTGTACGACACTGTAAAGTTGAACTACTGAAGGCGTAATGCCCAGCGGGCCAACCGACCGCAGTGGTCGCGTAGATTCACCAGCCAGCAAAGTGAATGATGATCGGTGATGACTGTAAAGGAACGTCCATAAAGGTACGAGCGAAACCGCTGTACGCCAAAAACGACGGCAAGGCACTCTTGCTCCGTCACGGTATAGTTGCGTTCAGACTTGCTAAGGGTGCGACTTGCATAAGCGACAACGTGTTGGTTTCCGTCATGCCGTTGTATGAGCACAGCACCCACGCCGATGCCACTTGCGTCAGTGTGGAGCTCAGTGGGAGCGGTCGGGCTGAAATGACGCAGTATGGACCGCGAGGTAAGAAGAAACTTGAGCTGGCGAAATGCAGAATCACAATCAGGAGTCCATTCGAAAGGAATATCTTTCTGCAAGAGGCATGTGAGGGGGTAGGCTAAGTCAGCAAACTTAGGAATGAAGCGTCGAAATTAAGAGCAAAGTCCCAGGAAGCTCCTGAGTTCTTTCACACACTTGGGCTCTTTGACGCAGCTGACAGCTTCAATCTTCTGTGGGTCAGGCCTAACACCGTCTTTGTCAACCAAATGCCCAAGCACAACGATCTGGCGTTCACCGAAGCGGCACTTCTTAGAGTTCAGCACGAGACCCGCTTTCTCCATGCAGTTAAGGACCACAGCTAAACGGCTGTTATGCTCGGCGAAGGTCCTCCCGAAACTCACTACGTCATCTAGGTAACACATGCAAACTTTCCACTTCAGTCCACGCAAAAGAGTGTCCATAAATCTTTCAAAGGTAGCCGGAGCGTTGCATAGGCCGAAAGGCATCACGTTAAATTCATACAATCCATCGGGAGTCACGAATGCTGTCTTCTCCTTGTCTTTCGGATGCATCGGTATCTGCCAGTATCCGGACCGTAAATCAACAGATGAAAAGTAGGAAGCTGAATGGAGGCAGTCAATGGCATCATCAACACGCGGGAGCGGGTAAACATCCTTCTTGGTGACAGTATTGAAGCGGCGATAGTCGACACAAAATCGCCAGGTGCCATCTTTCTTTTTCATGAGAATCACAGGGGCGGCCCATGGGCTAGATGATTCCTGAATGATTCCTCTTTGCATCATATCACGGACCTGTTCGTCAATTATCTTACGTTCTGAAGGTGAACCACGGTATGCTGTCTGTCTAATCGGGTGTGCAGATCCAGTGTCGGTCATGTGATGGGTGCGCGAAGGCGGAATCGGTGGTGGCTGATCTCGAGCAAAGTCGAACACGTCTGCATGTTTCATAAGAACCTCCATCAATATTTGGCGGTCGTTGGTGGGTAGCGATTCATTTATCATAGAGTGAAACTGGGAATCAGCATGATCAAGACGTCTAGTTGAACCAGCAATGCCGTCACTGAACGCGGCGATGTGCATAGAAAGGCGTTCTTCAAAGTCGGCGAGTTTCAAACCACGCGGCAATATGGCAGGTTCATTGGTATGATTGACAGTCCAAAGCGTGGCACGGCCCTCGTTCACTCGAACAACGCTGCGGGGCACCAACACACTCTTTTTGGCACCGGAAAGGGAAGCGGGTTCCACCAGAGCGTCGAAGGCATTGGGAACCGCACCCGAAGACACAACTGGGACGAAGATGGCGGACATAGCCGGAACGACGCTATCCTCGATGACAGAAAACACTTGGACCGCCCGCGGCGATTCTTCTATGAGGTCCGATCGAAGGCTGGGGCTTATTGATATCTCGCCACTGTTGAAGTCGAGAGTTGCGCCACACTGCTGTAAAAAGTCAACTCCTAGAATAACGTCGTGCGTAGAGCGAGGGAGCACCGTAAATTCTATTCTAAACTCGTGTCCAGCCATCGCCACACTTACATAACAAATACCAACCGGAAGCAACGATTCTCCCCCTACACCTCGAAATATGACAGTTCTATCCCAGCCAAACATAATTTTGCGGCCGAGACGGTTCTTAAAATCTAAGCTCATGACGGAAACTGTAGCACCCGTATCCACTAAGGCCATAACACAAACACCATCCACTAACGCTTCCAAGCGGTTCTTCAGCATAACGACCGGTAGAGGAATTAGCAATATCGATGACCTGGCGACCGCACCTCCATCGGCCGCACGCGCTAGTTTCCCGGTGGCGGAGAAGAACGGCGAGGAGAAGGTGATTGTCGGGAGCGGCGAGCAGGAGGAGTCAGGCTGCGATCAGAAACTGGTGAGTCGTTGCGTGGTGGTACGTAGCGGTAGGAGCCCGAAGGAGGGGGATCGGTCGGATCACGGACTTCTGGACTCACGGTAGAACGGCGATTCCACCATTGGCGCTGGTAGCGTGGTAGCGGGTTCCGGCGGCGGCAGAATCTGGATATGTGGCCAGGCATACCACAGCGGTAACAGGCGGGTGGTTCACGAGCACGGTCCAAATAATAGTCCTCGGTAACAGGATAGAAGCGATCGCAAAGTCCAGCCGCTGAGGTTGTTGCGGAGGAGGTGGCGCCCTGTAGTGGGTACGAGCTGGGGGAGCAGGGCCATATGAGTCGTTTCGGTGGTCACGGACGGAAGAAGGAGCGGTAGAACGCCAAGAAGAGCGCTGGATGGGAGCTGTCTGCAGGGAGAAGCTATCACAGGGGATTGCACTGCGGTTCATATCTTGATGGCGGGAGAGCTCATCACGGACAATTTGGCGAATAATGTCGGCCAAATGCGGAGGCTCATGTGAATGCTCGTGAGAATTCACGCTTGCAACAGTCGTCACGTTAGGCAGACGGCAGAATTTCGGGGTTATACGACGCAGCTTTAAAGTTTCGAACGTAAGACAGTGCTTGATCACGGCCGTGGGAGAATCTAAGTTTTATTTTGTAATTAAAAAGTTATATACGTCCACCGCGATGCCCTTTAAGAGGTGGCCAACTCTGTCTTCATCAGACATGCTCGGATTCACCGCTTTGCAGAGTTTTAGGACCTCTTCTGTGTACATTGTGCATGTTTCACCAGGCCCTTGGGCTCGCTGGAATAAAGTCTGCTCAGCGCATTTCCGTTTTGCCGTGGTATCCCCGAAACAATTTATAATCTCCTCTTCAAAACGCTCCCAGCTCGTTAAGGACGCTTCATGGTTCTCAAACCATGTCAGGGCTGTGGAGTCCAAGAAAAAAAACATTTGCCAGCATTACAGTGGCATCCCAGCGATTGTACTTGCTCACCCGCTGGTAATTGGTGAGCCAGTCGTCCACGTCTTCGCCAGCCTTGCCAGAAAAGGTCCGCGGCTCACGGTAATGCTGTCATGCGGGTGCCGATGGACCTGGCTGCTGTGCATCGCCGTCTTGAATCATTGTGGGTGTCAAAGGGGGGAGCCCAGCGAGTCGTCGGCTCGAACGAGGTAGAGGGGAATCCGTGGTGATCTTTCAGCACCTTCCACCACACTGTTAAGGTTTATTTACAAAGTGGTTCTGCTCCTTATCCTGATGTGCTAACCAAGATATAGCGAGCTTCCTCTTCTTCCACTTCTATTCCGGAGAGCCTCTTTTTGCACTATCTTCTTCTCTTCTTTTCGCATGCCTGAATATATAAACACATGAAGAAACAAATATGTTTGTAGTGCTCACATGTTATAACATTTTAAATAATCTCTTCCCCGCCAAAGACTTGCACTTCCCAACAAGGCATTTTCTGCAATTATGTTAGCCCTGAAGCTTTACTGAAACATTCAAATGGTATTTTTCTACCTTCCGTTGGAGTCCCATAGAAGTTTTAGTGTCTGTTTACCAGTGGCTGCTTTTCTGGGGAAGCTCTCTAATGCCAGTGGTCTTAAAGAGTGGCTTTTCTCTTCAAACGACATCTTGTCTGTCTTCCTTCCCTCGAGATCTCTATCAAGATTTGTGACCTGCTGTTCTAGGGCCCAGCCCGGGCTTTCCACATAATTGAGCTGACTTCCGCATTCTTTGCCGCTAGGATTTCAGCGCCGGTGGTGTTTGGTGGCACATTGTGTTAACACCTTTGCTGATTCCTTCTGGCGTTTTAATATTTGCCTTGACCTTGTATTTTTTCCCGCCCAGTTCGAGTTCTGCGATCTTGTTGAGAACTTCATATGCCATGACCTTGTTAGCTGTACTGACGATGGTGATGTTTTCGCGGACCTGGGCTTCCTTCATACAAAAATATAATGGCGCTTTCTTCTTCAGAACCATCGTGAGTCTAGAGCGCGGAATTACTCGTTATCTGTTTTCTCGTGATAGGAATATTTACATGTAGTTGTAACCTTCCTTGAAATAATGAAACATCAATATCTTGTTAAAAATAAAATATTTGATGGCTCACAATATAAACACATGGAGAAACAAATATGTTTGTAGTGCTCATATGTGATAAAGTTTGAACTAATTACTTCCTCGCCACAGACTTGCACTTCTCGATCATGAATTTTCTGCAATTATGCTAGCCCTAAAGCTTTACTGAAACATTCAAATGGTATTTTTCAAGCTTCCGTTGGAGTCCCCTAGAAGCTTTAGTGTCTGTTTACTCCTGGCTGCTTTTCTGAGGAAGCTCTCTGATGCCAGTGGTCTCAGAGTGGCTTTTCTCTTGAAACGACATATTGTCATTCTTCCTTCCCTCGAGATCTCTATCAAGATTTGTGCCGTTCTGTTCTAGGGCCCAGCCCGTGCGTTCCACTTAATTGAGCTGAATTCCGCATTCTTTGCCGCTCTTGACGCCGGATCATTCTCAATCAAAGGAGGTGAGTTTAAGAGCCGATTTCGAGCAATCGGCGTACGTGTAGAGATTCTAAGCATGAAAATATGTTTCGTCTATGCTTGAACTTCCATTGCCTCTAGGTTGCATTCTCTACCTATATTTTTGGGCTGTGCGATATCAGTGCATTTTAAGGAACCCCAGGTGGTCGAAATTTCTGGAGTCCTCCACTACGGCGTCTCTCATAGCCCGAGTCGCTTTGGGACGTTAAACTCCACAAACCAAAACAAACCAATCATTATTACAAGGTAGAATAACCATTCCGCGATATCACGGTTTCTTGCATGTTATGGGCAAATCTACATGAGGCAGTGTGTGTACACCTTCTGCAGAATATTATTCGTCGCAGTGAAGGCGACACAGTCTTGCTTTCCGAAGTACGAAAAATGTCGGAAGTTAAATTCGCGCGTCCATTGAAGTCCGCGCGTAAGCCCATGACTGCGCACAGCACAAGCGAACACGCAGAATTGGTCCTTTGTGTTAAGAGCTTCAAATAAATGTTCATCAACCACAGATGTTACCTTGTTTATTTGGCAGTTTTTAAAGGTGACGCAGAGCTTCGTGCCAGTAATACAATATACAACCCATTCATAATTTCTATAAACGACAGATAAGACAATGTACTAAGAAGCTACTTGCAAAGTAGCCTGCCTTAGCCCGAAGCGTTTTACTTGGCAAGAGACAGAATTGAGCACTTCTAAAAAGATACGTCAAATAAGGAAATATTATAAAACCAATAGCACTCAACGTATAATGTATACATTACATCTAGACAGTTTTACGATCGATATCTAGTGGGAGTGGCACAATATCACAAGAGTGCTAGAGCATATCGACATCAGGAGTGAATCAAACGGAATTGTACGTAAATATAAAGAAACATAGCCGGTATACGAAAGAAAATAAACAAACCATGAATTAAACACATCGCAGTATAGTGTGCACCACTGCGATACACTGTATATGATAAATAATTATAGAGCAGAACAATAATAAACGAAGATAGACGCTGTCAGCGATGAGGTCAAAAATACAAAAATACAAATTTCCGTCTAAAACCAGTACATTCCCAAAACCAATAATTTGAATACCGTATGCGAAGGAATAAGAACATCCTTTGCTTCACATAATGTGACGAAACCGGGCGCACAGCTCGTTTTGATTTTTTTGCATATTCGGAAGGCCTGGTTTTAGTGGGTAGAAGCTAGAGATCAAATTTATTCTGGTGATTTAGGGAAGTTTTCACAAGCAAGCAGTGTCGCTCTAAAATTTCATATGAGGGTGGTTTATTGCTGTGCAGGTAATAATGGTGATGTGTATGGTACGTAGTCACCAGTGGAAATAAATAAAAAATAAAGAGTGACGTGTGTGTGTGGACTTCGATGGCTGTCAACTGAAATGGAGAAAGGCTTTACTATATGAAGATTATCTGCAAAACCCTTGAATTCCAAACAGCTCGAAGTCTACTTGCCATCACGTCTCAAGACTAGCGACTTGAGCTGGCGCTGCCCAGCAGAAGCTAGAGGTCATTTGATTCTACTTAGAAGCTCTTTGGCCGCCATTCATCGTCCAGTGTCACGGTGTGGTTCGTATTTTCATTGATAAGGATCTTCAATGGCACGCAGCCTCACGCTGCAAAGGAATACTTACAAATGATACCTGAGGCGGCTTCGCGAAAGGTTGAGATAGCGGATTGGTCAATCAGAAATCTTCACTTTGCACTCAACGACCTTGGCAGGCGGCCTCAAGCCAGATAGCTTACCGAAGCATTTTGTGGCAAGTTGTGGCCTAGTGACTCTGCGCACCCGTCTCGGCTGAAGGAGGTGGTTGGTTCAAAACCCAACGCCAGAGACGCGCCGGTAAAAATGGATAAAAGCGTCCCCCGGTGAGACGCCCGGCTTTTTCAGGGAGTGCGCTTGGAAGAAGCTCAGCTAACCGCGCTGGGGGCGCTGCGGTCGCCGAGATGTGTGGACGTGATCATATCGGCTCCGTCATCTTCACATGATTCCGCAGTGATTTCTGTCGATTTTCACCGAAGTTCTTGCACCAGCAGCTTCGTGAAGTTGCAGGGAATTCGTGGATACCCGATTTCGAGGTGGGCCTTCATTTTTCAAGAATCTACAAGTACTTTTCTACCACGTCAACGCCGCCGCCGAACTAAGCCTAGGCGCGCATGCCAGACAATAGCGCTAGCGAGAAACGCGCTAGCTCGGCGAGACGCCAGCCGCCCTTCGCGCTGGGCACAACACGAAGAGAATGGCAACCGATGAAATGGATAGCTCTGCAGAGGATTTACCACAAGCGTCGACTACAGAAGACGACACGGGTTGGAAAGTGGCAACCAGCCGGAAAACGAAGAAGAAGGAACGCGCCCAACCTACTGCGCAACTTTCACAGCAAGCACAACATGCAAGCGACGGGCAGGTGAGCTCTTCTCGCAAGCCTCCTAACATTAAGAACCGGGTGATAAGAGCCTCACGCATGCCACCCCTGCCGCAAGACAACATCAAGATAGTGCTTCGCCCAAAGGGCGACTTGAACTTGCAAAAGGTCGGACCTACCTTAGTGAGCAAAGCCACAATGGCAGAAGTTAATCTTGATCCACAGCAGACCACGGAGGACACATGTCCCAATATTACGCAGAACCTCATGGTGGCGAGCACGCCCTTTCGAAAAAATGCAGACAAGTATGCGCAAGTAAGGGCTATCCGAATAGCCGGAAAAGAGTACGCAGTCAGCGCTTACAAAACTGCCACAAGCGACACCTGCAAAGGGGTAATCAGACACATCGATAGCGCCGACGATCACAGGACGATTGAAAGAAACATTGTGAATGACCGCAACCCCTTGGCACTAGCGGCGAAAAGAATCAAGGACTCAGGATCAGTGATCATTGTGTTCGATGGCCTTCGCGTCCCAAACTTCGTTAGGTATGGACCCACACTGGTACCCTGCTACTTATATCGCAGACAAGTAGACATATGCTACGTATGCGGCATACTCGGACATCGTGCGGACGTTTGCCCCGAGCCGAGCTCAACCGAATGCAGGGGTTGCCTACTTCTTAACCCCACCTCATCCCATACAAGCTGTGCGGGGGCTTGCACGTGACGCCGGACAAGGTGTGTAGGAAACGCTATCTCAATCCATACGTAGTGCGCGCACGACGACAACGAGCGCGACTGGAGCAACAAGATGAAGTACAGCTAGTCAAAGAAGACAAGCAGCACGCGGCACGAAGCCGATCAAGGTACAAGACGCCGACACGCAGCCGCCCCCGCTCTCAATCGAAGAGCCGCACACATGCGAGGACAAACAGAAGTCGTTCTCAGGTGCGTTCGGTGGAAAGGACAACGGAGGCAATGGCACGTGGGCGGACAAGGTCAGAGACGCTAGCACGCCTCCAAAGACAAGTGAGTCCCGCAATCCTGATAAAGAGCGAATGGCTATGTTAGAACAGGAACTAAGAGAGCTAAAAGCCGCTTATACTAAGCTAACACTCGAATTAACTGCAATGGGTAAAGCGAACAGCCGTAAACAAACGCTCACACCTGAGCCACTCGTTGAGACGAAGAGACATGAAGAACAAATCGAATAATGCCCGCCTTCTAATAAGTGTGCTTTAACGCAACCGCGAACAACGAAGGACGCTATGGACGCCATGAGCGAAAATGGGCGACTAATGCACGAGAGCATGGTGCGAATGAACGAGAAAATGGACATATTTAGCTCACGAGTACAGAAAATGGAAATGTATCTAAACAATACGGTAGTACCGGCAATGGCAAGGATGAGTTCACAACACATCGGTGCGCATGGCCCACCTCGCGATTGTCTCACTGCAAGCGAAGAAGGCTGCAACGGCCAACATGACAGTGCCGAATAAGACACGCAGTCTCCGCGTCTGGCAGTGGAACTGCAGGGGATCGCCTCAAAAAGGCGGTCCTCCAGCAGATGGTCAAATCAGAAACCGAGAAACAACACATCATCATGCTACAAGAAACACTCACAACCGAACTGGCCATTACGGGATATATGGCCGAAGCCCACAGAAACGAGCAGGGCAGAAGCGTCGCTTTACTGTTTGGAAAGAAGATCCCGTACATTCGGCATGAGATCCGCCACACAGCCTGCTATCTAGAACACCTCACGATTGAGATCATAACGAGCGACCACGTAGGGATCAAGCAAAGCATCTTCCTCACCAATCTATACAGCAGCCCTAAGGATACGAGGCAAGGGTTTACAGGCATTCTGGCAAAGATTGCGTACATCGCCAAAGACAGCCCGCTGATTATAGGTGGAGATTTTAACTCCCCACACCAGGCTTGGGGCTACGCGTATCCCTCTAGCATGGGAAATCGTCTTCTCACGACAGCCTCCGATCTCGACTTCACGTTGATCACAGACCTGGAGACCCCAACCAGATGTGGCACTTCCACATGTCGAGACACCACACCGGACCTTACCTTTTTCCGGGGCCTAGAAAAATGTGCCTGGCACAACTCGGGAATAGACCTTGGCAGTGACCACTATATTTTCCGAATTGATGCAGAGATTCCGGAAAGAGGCAAAGGGAGTACAAACTTATCGACTGGGACAAATTTCATGAAATACGGGTGCAGCCATCCAACTCATCAGCAGCAACCACAAAGCACGCGATAACGAGCTGGACCGAGCAGCTCAAAGCAGACATCGCAGCCTCGGAACGGACAATTACCACGGCCGTTCAGGTACAGAGGATGGACAGTCGGCTAGCGAATCTTCTCGAAGCCAACGATTCCATTCTAGCCAGGTGGTAGGGTCAACGTCTTAAAAGAAGACTACGAAGGAAACTTGCCGAAGTCAATAAGGCTATTGAACAATACTGCATAGTTCTCTCCCGACAACAATGGGACGAAGTTTGTAACTCCCTCAAAGGGAAAATACGCAGAGGAAGTGGGTGGGGACTCATACAACACCTCCTCGACGAACACGGAACAGTCCAAAATTATGCAACGGATCAGGCTAAGTAAATTAGTACATCGCGAGAAGCAAATCAGTACCGCCGAAGCCCTCTGGATGACCTTGCCAAACGGTACTTACTGCTTAAATCTGGGCTACCCAGTACCTTACAAAGGAAAAGCTATGACGGTGCCCCAAACTCAGAGCTAGATACGGACTTCACAGAAAGCGAAGTACGCTTCGCAATTCACGAACTCAACAGTAACTCTGCAGCCGGCCCCGATGGTATCAGAAATCGGGCTCTCCGTAGCTTACAGGACGACTCGGTCACGTTCCTAACGTAACAAATCAATGAAGTCTGGAAAACTGGCCAACTACCTGCGGAGCGGAAGCATGCCAATACGGTCCTCATCCCAAAACCGGGCAAGCCGCTGGGCCTACTCAGCCTCACTGACGTCCTGCCTAGGAAAGCTAGCCGAACACGTCATCCTGAATAGACTATCAGAATACGTAGACGAAAAGGAGTACTTCCCTTACAATATGATCGGCTTCAGGCCAGGTCTCTCAACGCAAGACGCTATGCTACGAATCAAGAAAAGTCTGTTGGATCGCCCCACACTAGACACCAAGGCGCTACTGGGACTCGGCGTGGAGCAAGCTTTTCACAAAATCCAACATCAAGCCATTTTTAAACCCACATCTGACCACAATCTCGGAACACGCTTCTACCACTGTCAAGGCGTTTCTGGAGGATCGAACGGCCACTCTCCGCATAGGCGAACACGTCTCGAAGAGCTTTAATCTGGGCGATATGGGAACACCACAAGGCTCAGTACTTTCACCCTTCTTATTTAACTTGGCGATGACAAAGCTTTCTCACGCACTGGATGAAATTGCTGATGTGGAGTACACCATATACGCAGACGATGTTACCATCTGGAGCACCGGTGGCAGCGATGCAGAATTGGAAGCGCGCATGCAAGAAGCCATCACGGTTACCGAGGCCCATCTTGCCCCAATGGGACTTCCCCCCAAGACCAGGGCGCCCGTCCAACGACTGGCGCCGACACCACACGCCATGCATAGAGTTACACGACAGGGATGGAAATCGCATACCTACGGTCGATAAAAGAGGAATTCTAGGATTAATTATCCGAAGCAACGGGTCCAACTGGGTGATGCTTGACAGCATCACGATCAAGATTGCAAACGCGATCCGGATGTTTCGGCGCATCATGAATAGGCGCAGGGGACTGAGAGAGGACGATGCTATTCAAATGGTCCATGCTTTTGTACTCGGTCACATCACATACGTGGCTGCAATGCTCAACTGGAAAAAGGAGCATCAGAGAAGGCTTGAAGTACACATACGCCGAGCTTTCAAGACAGCGTTGGGGCTCCCCGATAATGCCTCCACTGAACTACTGTTACAGCTAGGAGTGCACAATACCCTTGCCGAAATCATCGAGGCACAGCACACGGCACAGATTGCACGCCTATCAAGCACCAAAGCGGGCAGAGAGATTCTCATTAAGCTCGGCCTGAATACCATAGTAGAAAGGGACAACGTCCTGCAGTTGCCTAAAGTCGTGCGAGAAGCAATCAAAGTGTCCCCCTTCCCAAGAAACGTACACCCGATCCACAATCAAAGAAGAAGGCTCGCCCGCGCCAAAGCCCTCGCTGCGGACGCGGCACAGTTTCCCGACCAGACAGCTTTCGTGGATGCAGCGTACATACCGGGAAAGCATGCCTACTCGGTAGCAGTAGTCGACGGACACGGGCGTACGCGCAGCTCACTCACACTTTACACCAAAAGCCAGAGGTAGCTGAACAAGCAGCGATAGCACTAGCTCTAAAAGACTCGAACTTCACAACTGTATACAGCGACTCTAGAGCAGCCACTCGAGCTTTCGCCAAGGGTGGGGTAGACAAGACGACGCTACGGATCTTAGGCGGAAGTAACATCACTGATCACTCCATCGTATGGTTCCCGGCACACATGGGCAGCTTAGGGGGCGGCCTACGGAATCTCAATGAGATCGCACACGAGGCGGCACGAGGACTCATCGACCGCGTCCCTCCGGTTTCCCCTGCTACTCCACATATCGAGTACAGAGATCAGTTATTCACGTACAACGAGCTCACTAAGCACTTTTATCTAGGCAGACGAGCATTTTCCCTCCCGGATAACAAATTACCCCGCAGCCAATCAGTCACGTTATGCTTGCTCCAAACGAACTCATACCCCAACCCCTGGCGCATGAAGCACATCGACCCAGACTACGACGGACAACATGTGTGTGAACGGTGCAGTGACCGTGTCGACTTAAAGCATATGCTGTGTGGTTGTGCATCGAGTGACGCCTACGCCAAGAACAAGGAACGTTGGGACAGTGTTAAAAAGTGCTTCACTACATGATCAGCTTCGGACTGTCCAGGAGTACCGCGCGGCGGCGGAAAGCTTCGGGCTCTCATTACCGACGTGGGAGCTGCCCTCTACACCTGGCGCCTAGCCGAGTGTCCTCCAGGACCCCTACTCTGGGACATAGTTTTACCAAACAAAATGTGGAGTGGCATTGTCCTTTCTCGCGCGCCGGTGGTCCTCATGCGATTCGCACATGAAAAACATTTGTTCTTTCTTTTTGTACTCTATAATCAGTTCGAAGCACACTCTCTATTCACAAATCTTTTTTACGCCACTCACGAAGCAACAAAGGCTACGCATTAATAATGCTTATTAGTGAAGCTTCATGCTATCTACGTCCATATGCGTAAATAAGCGCAAGCAAATACAATGCGGTATTATATTGGTAGTTAAAGGTGATGTAGGTTTTGAATAAGGGGACGGACTATCAACCCAAGAGCTCCTATCTACAGTGAAGTCAAAGGCAAAGAGTTTCAGCGGATTTTGCTGGCTGTCACAGTGAAAAAGCTTTAGCTTCCCTCTTTCTTTTAGCTGTCCTCACTTGAGGGTGGATAATAATTGATCGGAAATACACCTCCCCAGCGTTTAAAGGAGACGCCCTTAGAGCAGACTGTGTGCTTTATACGAAAAAAGTGGCAGTAATTGAACGCTGTCATATGGGACAGTGCATATTCTTCCAAGGGAACTGTGCACATTTTTCCTAGCTTTTCGGCGAATGCTGAGACTGGCTATTTGTTGGGCTCCATTCTCTAAATGTGTAAATTTAAAGCGACACTGTCATCTTTCTTTTCATTGGTAAGGCGAACCAAGAACTTTGATATGGACGCCAAGTCCCGGGTCACAGCTGATCTGAACGGACTCGCTCTTTTTATGCCTTGAATGAAAATGGCCTATCTTTACAAATATAACAGTGATGATCGGTGTCGTCTTCCGAAGGTTCAGAAGGCGGATACGGCACGACGGAGAAATATAACAAGTCATGAAGCCTTGATGTTGAGTGAATAGGGAAGATATATGTACAGATAATGTAGAGGCAGCTACTGAAGTTACACTGGTGGCCTCTCAGACAGCTGCCACCGCCCTAGCAAAAGGGTACTTCACATGCACAAAACATATCTCACAAAGAACCGCTTAACTCGCACAGGAAAGCTGACGGGCCGAGAACAGGTCGACAGTTGTGCTCGGCTTGACAGAAGTGATCAGTCGGGTCTGATGACGGGTCTGATGACGCCAACGACAAACAATGACATTAGGGCGATCGCTTTACTTGAACCACCCCGAAAATGAAATCACACTGTCCACAGGGAGATCCAGTCGTGCTGCGGCCGCTTCTCCCGAGGAAGCGCCGCTGTGTTTGGGATGAGGATGCTACCCTGTTAGCCACAGCGGGCCAGGGTTGCAATTCAGTCAGTAGCCATTAGCGGGAGGGCTCGTCGTTGTCGCTGCTGCCCTTACCGGGAGGCATTGCAGGAGGGGGGTGGGCAAGGCCGGATCGCGCTTGAGCTTGAGAGAAAGCTCGAAAGAGCTCCATTAACAGCATCGTCCCTGGGTTAGCCGTGCAGCGGGAGGGCATCGGTGAAGGTCGACTGTAAAGTGTTCTGGAGTGCTCATAATTTTCGAGCTGAATAGAGCGCAGCTGGGTTGTCTTCGAAACGCCTTGCGTAAAACACCTCAATTAACAGCCTCGTTCCTTCGTTAGCGGCGCCGCGCGGGGGACAGCCGAGAAAGCTGTGCAGCAGTCTTTACGGGAAATAGGCCCTCCCTAGAGTTCAGCCATTGTCGCCTTTTGAACGTCTTGAAAACGCCTGGGTCGTGCGAATAAACTCCTTCATTCCAAGCGGGCTCGGGATGTTGCCGGCACCGGAGGAAAGAAGCGAAAAAAAAATGCTCCAATCCTGGCTTGGACGAGGAAGGTCCGGCAGCCCTGTCGACGCGGTGCGAGCTACGCGTGTATACAAAATAAAAAAAATATGCCATTTGTAGCGCGGCCTTACAACAAACATGACCTGGGAGAAGGGGGTGTGTCTTTCCTCAGACAGGATGTGGTCTCTGTTCCAAACGTTACACTTTCCTTCCGCTGATCAAAGGTTATGCTTATTCTCATTGCACTTGAAGTTGGCCTTGTCATAAAGCATCTTTTTCACTTCCTAGTCAAAATCTCCTCGTTCAACGACATTATTGTATTGAATCTTGCGCATATTCGAGGGGAGGAAACTGCGACAATGAACTTTGATACTGGGTAGCTAGTGAATGTCGTAATGATTGCCACGTGTCTATTACAGGATCATCGCATCTTTATTCTCATTTCGTTTGCATAATCTAATATGACTCCTTGGTGTCCTGCCACACTTGAGGAAGTATCTCCTGTATATTGCAGCCAGTACATGTATCTCCGTGCATCCACCGCTGGTCTTCCTTTTCTCCGTGTTCGACGTACGCATTTCGAAGTCCATCGAAATGAACATTTTATACCCATGACTGTTGGCACTTACTACCTTACGACACGATCGGAGTGTCGCAGTATATACACCTTTTCGAAACCGTGGTCAGAAACTGCTCTGAACAACCACTAGCTATTTGCTGCAATCTGTTGCCTCCAATATACCGAAATGTCGATATACACAACCATCTGCGGAATTGCACCTGAGGCTAAGCGTGACGCAAAATGATGTTTTGTCGAAGCTTTAGAGCATTACCTATAGGCAAGCGATACCTAGGTATTTTAAATGCTAAATTTCACCTTCCTGCTATATAGCGGAAAGCAAAGCGGTGCACACTGGCAACAATGGCAACCACCTGCACGAGACGGTTGCAGGCAACCTACGTTGTTCCCTAGTAGCAGTTGGAATTTTCCAATCCGCACAGTCCACGCCGCGATGCCGGCAGAAGAGCGCCCAGGCTTGCTTAGGCCTTGTGTTTTTATAAATGACGTTGCACTCGCCAAGTGAATCGTATAGACTCAACGCAGACTATAAACGTGGGTCAGTTTACGAATGAGTTCTTGGAATGTACCATATTGTCACGTCCTGACACACAGGGACATGACGGCAGCGGAGACCTCGGGTCGACAGGGGAACGGCAGAGTGCAGCACAACAGCTGCGGAACCAGCCCGCACGTGAGTCACGGCAGCAGCGTCGTCTTTTCCCAAGCGATCGCGCTTCTTCTTCGGGCGCTACAGTGCCTCCCTTCCGAAAGAAGCATCGTCTCGATGCTAAACGAAAAAAAAAACAAAGAGAGCACCAGCAAAGTGTCTGCACGTGTTGTTTCACAACAAAATTGCAGCGGAGTAAGCACTAAAGGATTCCTCCAGGGTCACACGTAATACGGCTTAAGCCGTACAACACGAACAACTTCAGCACGTGAGGAAAGGCGTGACGATGGTCGGCTTCCGCTAGGAGGCACCTCGTAGTTGAGGTCACCGATGCGACGAATAACCCTGTAGGGCCCATAGTAGCGCTTCATAAGTTTTTCCGAAAGGCCTCGACGGCGAACCGGTGTCCAAACCCAGACATTATCCCCAGGTCGACAATCAACGTGACGCCTCCGGAGGTTGTAGCGATGAGCATCGGTATGTTGTTGGTGCTGTATGTTGAGTCGTGCCAGTGATCGAACCTCTTCCACACGCTCGCATTCTAGTCGAGCATCATCGGCGACGCCGTCAGGCGGTTCGTGCGGCAGCATAGCATCGAGCATTGTAGTGACCTTTCTGCCATGCACCAGGTGGAAAGGTGACCTACGTGTTGTCTCCTGAACTGCAGTATTGTAAGCAAACGTAACATAAGGTGACACCTCGTCCCAATTTTGATGGTCGGCGTCCACGTACGTGGCAATCATCAGCCATCGTCTTGTTCAGCCTTTCCGTTAGCCCATTGGTTTGAGGATGATACGCAGTAGTTCGACGGTGGCTGGTACAGCTTAGACGCAGGATCTCTTGTAGAAGTTGTGCCAGAAATGCGGTACCCCGGTCAGTGATCAGAACTGCCGGTGCACTATGCCGCAAGACAATACACTCAATGAAAAATTTGGCTGCCTCCGCAGCCGTCGCAGATTGAACTGCGCGGGACTCCGCATAGTGCGTCAGGTACTCTGTCGCTATTATGATGTATTTGTTTCCGGACTGGGACATGGCGAAAGGGCCAAGAAAATCCATTCCGATTGTGTGGAACTGGGCACTCGGCGGTTCGATTGGTTGAAGAAAGCCCGCCGGACGTGTGGGTAGCGTCTTAAGCCGTTGACACTCGCGACAAACTCTTGTGTACTGACGCACATACTTAGCGAGTTTGGGCCAGTAATACTTTTCCCGAATCCGTGATAGTGTTGGGCTGTAACCAAGGTGACCAGCTGTAGGATCATCATGGCAAGCTTCCGTGATCTCGCTACGCAGATCTTCCGGCACAACAAGAAGCCACGATGTCTGGCTGCTGTCAAGTTCTTTTTGTATAGGACGCCGTTCCGAATTCTAAATGTGGGCAGGACACGCAGGAAAACACGAGGTACCACATCGTCGTCTCCTTCAAGGTGCGCCATTAGTTGGCCAAGCTGTGGATCATGTCTTTGTCGAACCGCCATATCTGCCGTGTTTAAGACCGCAAAAGCTGTCAGCGTCATCATCGTCTCCTGGCGCTGGCTCCAGGGGGGCTCGAGACAAGCTGTCAGCGTCATGATGCTTTCGGCCGGATTTATATACAATAGTTATGTCGTACTCCTGCAGTCGAAGGCTCGATCGAGCAATCCGCCCCACAGCCCTTCAGGTTGGCCAACCAACATAATGAGCGGTGGTCGGTGACCACACGAAAATGGCGGCCGTACAGATACGGTCGGAACTTTGTTGTTGCCCAGATGACAGTGAGGCACTCCTTTTCCGTTGTGGAGTAATTACACTCTGCCTTGGAAGGGCGCGACTCGCTCAGCGCCGTCCTGCAATTGCACAAGTTCTGCCCCCAGTCCTTTGTTGCTGGCGTCGGTGTGCAGCTCAGGGTCGGCAGCTTGATCGAAGTGGCCTAGTATAGGTGGTATTTGAAGGGCTTGTTTTAACTGCCTGAATGCTGACTCTTGCTCCTCATTCCATTCAAAGGCAATACTATAATTTGTAAGGTTGATCAGGGGTGCGGCGATCTGGGCGAATTTGTGGACAAAACGACTGAAGTAGGCGCACAAACCAAGAAACCTTCTCAGACTCTTTCTGTAGGACGGCCGTGGAAACGACGCTACGGCTGCTGTTTTTTCAGGATCTGTACGCGAACCAGCATTTTCAAGGCTTGAGTATGAGGCCTTTCTTCCGTATAGCCTGGAGAACCGCTTCGAGGCGCACAAGGTGGTCGGCAAAGGTGCTCGAAAAAATAACATCATCTAAATACACAAGACAGGTCTGCCACTTCAAACCGGTGAGAATAGTGTCCATTACTCTTTGGAATGTTTTAGGGGCAGTACATAAACCAAACGGCATCACCTTAAACTCATAGAGACCATCTGGTGTTATAAACGCAGTTTTCTCCCGATCGCGCTCATCTACTTCAATTTGCCAGTATCCGCTTTTCAAATCGATCGACGAAAAATAGCGGGCGTGACGGAGCCGATCGAGGGTGTCGTCGATTCGTGGCAGTTGGTATACATTTTTTTTGTCACTTTATTGAGTCGTCGGTAATCTACGCAGAATCGCAGCGACCCGTCTTTCTTTTTGACAAGTACCACAGGTGCAGCCCACGGACTGTTGGAAGGCTGGATGACGTCATCGTTTAGCATTTCACGCACTTGCTCCTGTATCGTATCTCGTTCTTTCAAGGAAACCCGGTATGGCGGTTGGCGAATCGGATGTGTTGCGCCATCGACAATAATTCTGTGTTTTGCGGCAGGCGTCTGGCGAACTCTGGATGTCGTGGCAAAACAATGGTTGTATCAATGCAAAAGTTTGAGAAGATCGCGCTTCTGGGACAACTCTAGTCTTTTACCGAGGTTCAGTTGCAATTCTTGTTTCGCTTGTGTTCAGGATGACAAGCCTTGCTCAGAGAACGCAACAGCCTCGTGAACGTCCCTAATTTCTTCCATGTAGGCTATAACTGTCCCTTTCGTCAGGTGTTGCGGCTCATTCCTGAAGTTGGCCACGATGACGTTGGCCCGCCCTTCGTTAACGTTTTCTGTCCCTCTCGCAAAGCCAATTCCCCTCGTAAGCAGCATTTCAACATTTCCTTCCATGACACATTCGGCCCAAACAGATGTCTCGGCTCTAACAGGCAGAAAAGCTGTCGACAGTGGCGGCACATTTACGTGTTCGGAGTCTACTCGAAGCACAGCTCGGCTCGCTACATGAGGCCTTGGTGAAACAGAACGTGTCCGGAGTGTTAATTTATTCTGCCCCACTTCTAGCACTGCACCATACTCACGAAGAAAGTCCATTCCCAAAATAACAGCTTTAGAGCAATGCCCTAAGATCATGAATTTCGCAAGGCAGGTCTCAGCATGGAATTTCGATGCGGGCGGTGCATTTCTTTTTAGGGTATACCAGGTGACCTCCGGCGGTTTGTATTAGAGGGCCATCCCACGGGGTAGTCACTTTTCGCAGTCGGCAACAAATTTCTCCACTAAATACCGAATAATCAGCACCGATGTCAACGAGCGCGGCAACTTCGTGACCGTCGATTATTATCTTAACGTTATTGGAAAGTGTAGGTCCGTTCGTGTTCCCAAGGGTGCAATTGTTCGTTGCGCTACGTTGTAACGTACATGGAGGCTCTTTGTTTCGGCCAACTTCGGCAACGCCACTTCCAGGCGTCACCGTACTCAGTTTTCCCGATGAGAAAGAGGGAACAGCCTCTGGCGGCGGGAGCCGCTCGGAGGGGAAACTTGGCGACGTGGTGACGCGAGCGGGATGTACGTGAAGCTTTCACTGGCGAGGATGGAGGACTTCGAAAGTACTCTTGGGTATCCTGCGGCTGTTCACCGTAGCGGGGGCGAGGATCACGTCTGCTGAATCCTCGAAGGCCAAGTTCTCGATAAGGGCAACGGCGATACATGTGGTCCGGCTCACCGCAGTTATATCACAACGGCCACCTGTCAGTGGTCCTCCAGCTGTTGGACTTCCTTCGCCCTCGCGGCTCCATGGGTGCTTCATACTGCGGCACATATTCGCGGCGACGAGGGCCGAGATCCTGAGCATGGGTGTATTGGCGAGGGCGGGAGGCGGCCGACTGGCCATAGCGGCATAGCTCACCGTCGGTTGTTCGTCGAGAGCAACAACGGGTACTCCTTCTGAAGCAAGTGCGTGTTGCACTTCTTCCCCAACGGCTGTGGTAATAGTTGCTGGGGAACATTACTCTGAAGCAGGAAAAACCCTGTTAAGCTCTTCTCGCGCAACTTCGCGGATGATATCGCGAATATCGGCGATGCCAAACCCTCCTAGGCTAGGCGAGCTAAGGCTCGATAAGTTCGAGAAGTTGCCCAATCGTGATAGTGGGTGTTCCTTGTGGCCAACGCCCGCTCGATAGTAATAGATTCGGTAGTATTAGCCACATATCTTGAGCAAAGGTGGTCGATGACTTGCTGATCTGTTCCTCGGAACTGATGCGTAATTTCTTTCTAGTGGCTTGCTGTGTTCTCTTTTGGATCAATAAGGTGCCTTAGCAGTGCGCACGTTTTCGCACTGCTAGGATTTCCATTTAAACTTTCGCGGATCTGGTTCCAATCATTGCGCGCAAGTTTAAGGGCGTATTCGCTGTCTTTTTTGTTGATTTGTGCAGTTCTCTGTTTTAGTTTCCTGTTATATTTGTGCTTTCTCGATCGTTTGGCCATCTCCCTGCGTGCGTTCCATAGATGGAGTAGGTGTGCGTCTACAATTGGGAAGTCTTCCGTGGACGTGACTTCCCATGTGTTGGGCATGCATAAATGGGGAGTGCTTTCTACGGATACCTTCGCAACTTAGACCTTCGATGTTAACTGAAAACCGTGGGATCTGACACTACACCTGAACGTGACACAGCGGACAAAGCTGAAATTTTCCATGTGAGAAAGCGGTCGTTATAGTAAGCGGGCTAGCAATGCCAAAACAAGGGAGAAACTGATGATAAGAGCTCCGTATATGCCTGCACACCGTTTCTCCCGTGGACACTGTTCGCGCGACACCCAAGGTTGGTGGTGCTGTTCCTGTCCCTGCTGTTTCAGTGGCGGTAGGTCCTTGTATGGTCCAATTGTCTGATATGAATGTGGCTTTAGGCATCCCGGCATACGCCTCGGCTCAGCTAGCACCGGTTGTTCCTGCTGAGGTATTGGCTCTCGAACTTGAAACCACCCAGTCGAAAAAGACGACAGAAATTTGTGTAGTACTACACAAATTTCTATCGCGCTACAGAAATGTTTGATGTTACTACAGATATTTCTGTCGCGACAACCGAACTTTTGTTGTTACGTCAGAACTTTGTGTCGTTACGACAAAACATTGTGTTGTAACAACAGAACGTTGTGTTGTTACGTCAGAGCATTTTGATGTTGCGACAGAACGTTGCCTTGTTACGTCAAAACTTTGTGTTGTCGCAACAGACAACGCAAAGTTTTGACGTAACGACACAACGTTCTGTCTGTTGCGACAACAAAACTTTGTGATGTCGCCGCAGACAGCACAATGTTTTGACGTACCATCACAACGTTCTGTCGCAACAACAAAATGTTCTAACGTAACACAACCTTCTGACGTAATTGTCGCGACAACCCAAGGTATGTAGGTAATAGCGGGGTCAGGTAGCGAGGTCACAAGAAAAATTCCATAATGTGTTCTACAGTGGCAAGCAATTTTTTTTTCGCGCTTGTAGAACCCCCCATATTTTGCTTGTCCCAAATAAACATTAGGTTTTTCTTTGTTGCGTATCAACATGTTTATTTCAGTTCAAAATACAAAATTCGTAAAAGACACTGAATGGTGTTACAGACAGTTCCATGTAGAAGCTAATTTTTTACCAGCCATATTTTCTTTTTCTGCGCGACTACCTCTCTGCCCTCAGCCGCCTTCGAACAACCTTAAAATCAACTCATTCTGCCAAAACAGAGCGCGCCTTGAGTGTCTATCTGCTGCCGTGCATGCATACCGCTAATTGCGCCATTCGCGCGCACGTCAAGTAGCATCACGGGCGATCGCCAGCGCAGTCGCGACCGCAACACTCATGTTTCGTTCCATGCAGGGATTAGCTTCTCGATGAGTGCGAATAAGTTTCACAGGAACAATCGCAAAGCTACTTCTGTTTTATCTCAATCCTTAAGACAACCGGATGAATAACTCTTTCTCACCTGTGAAATCTGCTTCCAAATTTGTAGCGATCTCTTCAAATGATCTATCCTTGTTCTCACGTCGATGATGCATTCCATCCTTTATGCACTACAAAAGATTTGACTCTCGTGGAGCAACCTGATATCACACGTTCTTGGCCAAAAACGAGGACGGCATATGCTTGCACAAAGCAACTTCCCCGCACGTCTCCAGCACTCGCACGCAGTCCTTGCTGGCTCGCACCCAGCTCGGCGGGACCGACGCTGCAGACACGGCAGATGCACGGGCAGTCTCAGGGAAAAAAGGGGCTTTCTGTATATTTTAGTGCGGTAGAAGGACACGCTAATTTCAGTACGACAATGGTACGGCGTTTGAAGGGAATTGATTTTCCACTGTAGCCTGCCCGCCTACACGCATTAGCTCGTTACAAGGCACCCATTCATCTGCGGTGGACAACGGGACGAGGAGACAAGTTTTTCAAACTACGTTTGGGAGTGTTTTAGGATCGGATTCGGGAACTGGCCAGCAACCGGTTTCCGCCCCTCTCACGCGCACGCCTCCCCCCACTTCCCATTCCGACCAGATGGCTGGATAGGGCTCTTTGCTGCTAGGAGAGAGGGTGCGTCTTCGCTCCGGCAGAGTGTTCCTTGTATGCGGCAGCCTGTGTGGCGTTTGTGGCGGTGCTGTGCCGCCATTTGATACCTATCCGTATTGGCAAGCTTTGATAAGTTGAAACAATGGGCGGCGGGCATCATGCTATTGTACACTTTCCACGTGACTGACTGATTTTATACCATTATAACCTGTCGCGTCCTTTCTTTCGTATGTCCCTTCTTTTATTTCAAATCCCTGTCTTCTCGCTGTCCTTTCTATCCCTTACCGCAGCTCGGGCGCCGCTGCATTTGATGGTAGATACCGCGGCTGGCAAAAGTCGATTTGTTTTTGTACTATTAAATAGGTAACTACGGCCTCGCGACAGGCAGTGCGTGTGATGGTTACATGCGGCGCTGTGGAAACGTTGAACCGCTTGCTCCTTCACCTTACCGTTTTCGTCGAACCACGCTGATGTTAAAATTATGACATTTTCGCTCGAATTTACTGTCTGGACCCTTCTCTGTCTGTTTTGACTTAAAATGATTCGATATTGCATCTTTATATCGGTTCAGAGCCTCAGATTTGATTGGACTTCGCGACTGCGCTGTCAGACACTTTCTTTATGGCCAAATAATAAAACGATGTATTGATATGAAGAAGTCAATTAGGATTAAGGTGTAATGAATGATCGTCGAAGATTTGAGCACTCGGCGAAAGCGAACCATGATCGATAAGGCAGCAAAAACGGCACTAAATTTGACTAACATCCTCATCCGTCACGCAACGAGACGCTGCCGGTTGAGGCAGCAGACCTCGGCATTCTGAAAGAAAAAATTAAACTACTCGCTACGAGAAACAACCAGCATGCAAGAGACAAGACAGCATGCAAGGAAGATATACCATTCATAGGCAGCGCCTAGCACCACATATCTCGTAATAAAACTACATCCCTAAACAGCACGAAGCACAAATTACACTATGAATTCGTATTAAATTAGCGTTAAGTGCACGTACGCGATGCATTTCACCCTTACCCACACGGCGTGAAAATGAAACACTCAGTCGAGCAGGGAGGGCGTCTTAATCGCTTTATCTCTATCTGCGAGTCATCCCTAACTCTCATACGCGCTCACGTCCAAAGGCCATTTGCGACATTTGCGAACAATGCTAGGCGAACTCATAGAAGCGCGCGTTTAGCCTCTTGTGTCAGAAACCGTTCGGCGGCACAGCTCAATGGATCCACGAACCATCAATCTCAAGGACCACAACTGCATGCAGTACACGTGATGCGGTGGCTGTGTGCGCACCCATCGCTGTACCCCTCGCGCGTTTACAATATTTGCTTAGAAGAGGCAGCTCAAATAGGAAAAAAAAAGTAAGCCACCGGCATTCCAAGCCACGTTTACTGCTGGCAGGGAGGTACGAGACAGGACTGCAAGACAGCAAGGCGACACGACACGGTCATCTGCGGGGCACTCTGTAGAAAATAAGGACCTTTTAAGCGGTGCATCAAAGTAAAAAAAGAAAAAAAGTCGGCTTGTTCAAACGAAGCAATCAGGAGAAGACCAAAAATGCGCCGACTAAAACCTGATCGCTTATTACGCATAGAGCAAAATTTGAAGGATAAAAGGTGGCTGAAAAGAGTAAAAAAGGAGAAAAACTTTAAAAGGAGCCAGATGGCCAAAAGCCTGTAAAGACACGGTGATCAAGGGCACAAGATACCCGCCGACCCGACACTCCGGGCCTGCTGAAAACGAGCGTCGACGGCGGCACTAAGCAAAAGACGCTGCCGGCTGAGTGAAGGCTGGGTAACGTGACAAACGACGTAGGGACAAGGAAGGGGACTGATGGCCCCAGAAAGGAAAGGAAAAGGATAGTTGGGGGGCGGCAAAGCTGTTTTTTGCTGTGTATTTTCTTTACCTGGGCACCCCCACAAAGGTGAGTGGGGTTAAACGACAAGAAGCGTTACTGGTAAAGTGGGCAGTAGAAAAACTGGCCGGAGCTCGAACGAACTAGGCTGAGGATAAAAAGAAAGCGAAATAAAGATGGAAGAAGAGAAAACGAGAGTTATAACTGAGGCATGGAAGAAATCAAATTTCCAGATATATAAAGTCGCTGTGAGCAAGGTTGATGAAATGTTCGCTACACTATGTAGAAGTTCTGCTGTCCCTTCATCATGGTCGCCCAGAGAATGAATCTTGGGACACGCGTAGCCCATGCGAAAATAAATGTTGTTGAACAAACGATCGCCCAACAAGGTCAAGGCAACGTGCGATGGAAATTCAGCCTCAGGCAATAACTTAACTTATTGCTTTTCTCGGGTACCCTTAGGCTAAATAGATCGTTCACGAGCCTCCTAATACAGCTCCCCCATTATAAGATTGTCATAGCTTACATTTATGCTGTTGATCACGTTCAGGCCACAGTTAGTCAAAGGGCTCTGATGTGTCGGGGGCAGTGGTCTAGCGGAATTTAATATAAATTTACCTTCCTGTAAAGACCTTTGTGACGGTCCTGCCCCAGGAAGAGAATTATCACTCCGGTTTGTTGTTTGATTGAGTCATTGGCATAGCCCACAAAAGTAGGAATGGTGCGGCTTCCGAAGTACTGCAGAATCAATTGTTGCAAAAAAGAGGGTTTTAAAGAGTATACATGACGGCGGAAGAAACAGACTGCAAAAGAATTATGAACTTTTTAACAAAAAAGTAAATTACAAAATACAGAATACAAACTCTTTCGTTGACACACTTCACTCGAAAGGATCGCAGTTTCACAACACTTCGCTGGCGGAGTGCACACTTTCAACTAGTTATTAGGGTCACACTATCGCCACTGTAGACGCTACGCGCGAACGCTCAAAAACACCACACGCTAAAAAAAAAGAAAAAAAAAACCTAAACGGCGCCGGGTACAGAGGGAGGGAGTCCGATTCCTCTGGACGCCCACATGCTCACGGCTGGCGGATTGCCTCAGACGAACATCGCGATCGAGATATAATGTCGAGATAACCGATGCGCGTGATAAAAGGATGGCTGCTGCTAGGCGGGAACTAGCGCCGAAATTAAATAAGACGGACGCTAACTCATAGTCTTAACGAATTTCTTTTCGGTCTCAGTCACACTAGAAATAATAACGCGATAGCATTTGTTTTCCACATTCCCAGTCGTCAGTTTAAACTTCGATGGATTTAATTGCAGAATGACCTAAAGGGGGACCTCCTAAGCACAGCAATACTGAGACCCTTTTTGACAATTTAAGAGTTAGCAGAAGAAAGAAAAAGCCTCTTCCTTTTCGATTTCAATGAGGTATAAAGCTTATAATGTTGCATACCAGCATCTTGTAGGTACTGCGGAGGCAGGATAAAGTAGGCGGTAAAAATTCGATTTCCTTGAATTTACAGGTGAAATGATTCGCTTCCTTAAGACTAGCAAGTAAAAATCAATACGCCGAAAATCACTAAGAGTCCTGGCAGGCTGTGGTGGTCAATGACCTCCTGTCGTTAAAGGTCAGCACTAAATCGTTGCGGACTTGATCGGTACAGAAGCCGATGCATACGCCTTCTCTTCTATGCACACTCCCCTAGGCTAATTCCCTCACTGTAGACCATAGGTAAATGATGCAAAGATCGATATTTGTAACCGTTGAGACTGTTTTCATCCCGGCGTTGTGTAGACATAATTTCGTCCATGTTGTTGAATGACCTTCTTGTGCACTGCGATGAGTTTCGGTGAGCAGGTTTTTGACTTTATTTTTCGCGCATGTTGAAGTCTGCTGGGATACTTTTTGGGAATCGTTCTGAGCTCCCGTGAATGTAGGTTCCAACCACATTGAATCATAACCGGGTGTTTTCTCCAGTTCATCTTGCTCTCTTGTCAAATTCGTTTGCCTCTACATCACGATGTTGTACGCTGAATTCGAAGTGTTTGATATTGTTAAAAAAGCACACTACGAAGTTTTACCTCAAAATCTTTGTCAAAGAAAACGACCCGGCCCCTTTTACCAAAATGTTAAATTGAGGAAACTTCCCGCATAAAAATATCGATTGAAGCGTCGGTATGTTGGAAGTAAGGTTCCATTAGAATGGTGAGTAGCAGCTTTCGCCAGTTATGAGATGAAAGTGTACATCACGAACGGTGAGAAGAACGTTGAAGACGAATGTGCGCTAGCACCACAGGCGATAACATAACGTTTGCGTACAGGTGCTGCAAAGGCGGGGCTGAATTTCATGTATATCTGAGCTGTGCACCTGTCATTCCGAAGGTTTAGTGACGCCCCTTCACCGCAATACCAGCGGCAGAATTTACAAGCTGCTGATAGTAGATACGTGCTGCCCAAAAATTGAAACTGGCCTCTTAATCGTGTGACGGAGGCCGCTGCTAAACACGAGAAAAAACGTGACAGTGCAGCATGTAGTGCTTCGCGTACTTAAGGACGCCGCATCGAATTTGGTCTTTACAATTGCATTATGCTCCTGCTCTTCAGCGGCTGTGTGTATGTGGCTGTTACGCGAACAAAAATGAACCCTCGTCTGGAAAAAGGCAGAATTCCCTGAAACGCACGCGCAGTAAAATTGACAGTAGTTAGAAAAATCACGTGATTAAATGAAGGTATCGAGTGAGTCAAGCGAAATGACCGCAGGAATTTGTGCTTTATAAAAGGATGGCTGAGCATGCACGGCTCAATGATTTAAGGCAACACAGGTGTATGTAACCGACAAACATCAATTTTTACTTTCTCATTTTGCTTGCCTAACTATTTTCAACTGCCTAAAATATGTTGATTTGTTTACTTGGCGATGCATCATGATTGCAATAGCAAAAAGAAGCACAATTAAGACCTTCCAAATAGGGCTCATTCACGATGTGATATTTAAAGACCCCGATAAAAGTGAATTGCGTATTCAGAAGCGAAGCTTGGCCTTTTCCACAATTCTTTCGTGCTCCTTACGATAATTAAAGTACAATTTTACCTCCATTCGCGCCGGAAGGAAATATTCTCGAATGTGTCACAGTTCACCAGCGCTAGCTAAGTTGGTATATGCCGCCAGTAGAGCCGCCGCCGCCGCTCTCGAATCCGACCATGAGAGAGCCTGTAGCGCCCATGCCCGGCTCCCATTGTCACAAGCCCGGGGGAGGCTTCCCTGTCTTCTTCTTCTGTTGCTGGGAGTGCAAGGCGGCCATTTCCCCTTCACCCTTCATAGCTCTCTCTCCCTCTCCACGAAAAACCAGTTGGCCAAGAAGAATGCCGCGTTGGCGGCAGCGGGACGCAAGCGACCATCTGAATTCTCTTCTTTCTCCTCCCCTCTTCCTTCTCCCAATATCCGCACGCTTACAGTGTCGGTGTCGTTTCCGCCGGCAGTCCACAGCCCCCCCCCCCCCCCCCTTTTTTTTTTTTCTTTCTCTGCTTCCTTCTCGTCCACTCAAGTTAGCAAGATGCCGCGTTGTTCGTCTCGCGGATCACGTCAGTGCTGCCCGTGCAGTCGTCTTTCTCCTTCGGTGACTTTATGCTGATCTGCGACATTTCTGTTCGTGCTCATTTAACACGAGAATGAGCACAAGTGCTATATCATCTGAGAAGACACATTGCGAAAGTCCTCACCGCGGGACATTGGAAACTTCGACAGAACGATGTTGAAGATTTTGGGAAGGCGAAGAAAATCCGCGCGGCGCCCACCACATTGCACATATATTTTGATATTACAGGTAAGCGTCTCTTTGCTACGATGTTTTGAATTGTATTCTGAAGCGAGAAATGAATCGTAACGCTGCACTTAACCGCAGACGAAGAAATGGAGGGATGGAGCAGAGAGCTTAGCAGGCTGAACCGGAAACGCCATGACGAGCCTGATGCGCGGAAGAAAGTACGTAATGTGATGTTTGTCTTTCTTTTTTACTTTTAGTAGCTACGATGACGACTGGAGTTTCTAAACCCTCACTCTAACCCTAAGCAACCACCTTGATCTTGAGCACTGCCTCTAGCCTCCTAGCATGAAAAGCACAAAGGCGCCAGACTACAGTTCGCGAGCAGCAGCCAAGTACGGGCGTTATTAGTCTTGCCTGGAGAACTCGAGCTGTGCTGTGTGTCGCAAAATATTGCCGCCAACCTTTCAGATCTTCAATGATAACGCCTTGTAGAGCACAGATCGATTCTGTGTTTTTGTTCATGCTTATCGCGAAACGCGCTTCTTTGGCTGAGCTACATGTACGCGAAAACTCACGCGAACGCGACGACGACACACATCGCGCGAAGCCTTCGCGCGAACAGAAATGCATGTGTTGATTGGCTCGTCACTCCGGCCTGCCGAAATAAAAAATTTTGCTCCTTCCTCGCAATCGCATGCACAATCAGCTAACAGCATGAAGTGAAGCGTACATTACTGCTGTTCATTTCGTACGCGCTCTCTCTCTCTCATTTTTTTTTTGGCAGTGTTGCATCGTGATTGTGCATTTCCGTGTAACTTTCTCGCTTTGTACGAACAATGGTGAATGGGCAAGGATTCTACGAATGTATAATCGCAACAAAAAAAAATAAATGAAAGGTCAAGTTACTATACTCTTATAGCGCAAGTGTAAATCCATTTTATTGCATGCTATCGCAAAACACTTCAATTCTTGCAATTGTGACTTGCATATGCAAATAGTTTGCGGTGTACTATACCAGTAACACAGAGCGTCGTCGCTGTTTCGCGTTTCCGTCGATTCACGATTAAAGTATATTCTAAATAACTTGCACTTGGTTGCTTCAAACTTTATTCAGTGAAGTGCTTTTGTCTCTTCAACAACTATAACAAAATGTGTGCTTCTTTTGAATGATGCATAGTCTTATTTATTTAAAGAATCAGCCGCATCAATTACATTTACCTTTGTGTTTTTACAGGTCCACCTTGGCCATGGAAATTGTATGAACCAATTCAGTCTCCGATCGCAGTCCGACTTCTGCAAGCTGATGTCCGTTTACCTCGGGGGGACTGAAGTACAAGGAGCGTGACAGGAAGCCTTTGTAGCAGAGCCATCTCAAGAGTGTTCCCTCCACCTTACCCTTTTGGAGTGGCATCAGTTGTCAGGTAAACGAAAACATCTTTCCATGAACTAACTACAGAAGAGATTTCGTTTGGTTTTGTGGTGGCTGTATACAATATAATTGGAATTGTATTGTTTTTGGTATTTCAGAAACTGAAGCTGGTGATGGTTTAACTGTGGCTATCAACAAGCTGCAAACTATGCTGCTTAAGGAGCATGGCTGCTGTTTGAAATACGGTGCAGGGTAAGGCTGATGAGATCACACAAATCTGTTTTATCGTTATCAATGGATGACTGGCTCAATGTGCGTGTTAGTTGTTAGGCACCAACAATTATGCTAGCAGTTTTGAGTCACTTTCATACCTGAACTGGGCTAGGACGAAAAAAAAAGCCATATTTGCTGCAAAGTTTAACACTAAACAACATGTGTTTCTCGTTTGGAAATGAATACAGCAGTTGCTTGACCATGGTCAGAGCAGTAGTTGTATTTCAGCATGCTAACCCTAGCAATGTTTTATTTTATGCTAAACAGTATTTCAGTAGTAAATCAATGCTTCCAGTTGAGCAATAATTTTCTGGAAAATATGTAAAGTTTTCATCCAAATTGTGATTTTGTCGTTTTTGCAAAATCGAATGAATAATTGATTAGAAAATAATTAATGATTTTATTTGTGCAGACACCTGGCTATTGCTGAAGGAGGTGAGCTGCAGCGAAGATGTGGTCAAGCGCTACAAGATGATGCCGCAGTACCTGGCACAGAAATGTCTCCACCTTTTTCTCTAGGGTAAGATTTACAGTGTATTCCTTCCGGTGGGTGACAGAGTAATGTATGCACAGGATTTTTTTCTTTTTTTTTTTTGCAGCGGTGTTATGCTTGCTTTCAAGGTGTAGATAATCAGCGGGTGTCACAGGTTGTTCAGTTCTCTAACATAAAAGCTTATAGGCTTATAGTAGGCAATAAAAGCTATTGCAATTTCAGGAGATTTTGCTAGCAGAGAAAGATCTGCATGGGCCGCAGTTATAACAGCATTACATACTGGCTGTCCTGAGGATATCTGCGTGAAATAATGGTTAGGTTAAACATGTGTAATCTTTCAGTCATTTTCAATGAGCTTTGTTAAACTCTTTAAACATTTATTTATTGCTCGATAGAAGGCTTACTACTTTGGCATTCTACCCCTTACGTTAGAGTTGTGGGCTTTATGTAGGAGATACGGGCTATGATTTGATAAAATGGTAATACAAAAATGGCCTAGTGCTGTCCATTTCCAGTCCACATAATGAGCACAATGAGGTTTAAAATATCCTTGTGTCTGTCACTACAACATTCTCCATTGCCAATGTCTATGGAAAACCACAAAATAATTCTTTCATTTTTCAGTTACCTTCAAAATAACCAGCATCAATTTTTCATCGAAACCACTTTTTTGTTTAAAAATGCATTTTAAATAGGTGTTTAATTGAAATCTGCATCTTTTTGTCATTCAGGTGTTCCCGTTCAAGCGCCTTTTGGAAATACAGCTTTATGGATTCCAAATAAAGACGGCTTCTCACAGGTGTTGTTTCGCATGTCTTCGGCATGCTTGCACACTTTTTTTGTGCAGAGCTGCTAGGTCCGCATGCCTGCAAAATAGAGCAATTATTGACTATGATCCCATGAGACTAATTTTTCCCACTTGGCTGTGGTTGCATTTTGCACGTGTGAATATTCTCACAATAGGAGAGAAGAAAGTCACAACAGTATGTGAAATGAACATGCGCCCTCGGATTACAGAACATCAGAGTATGGAATGTCAGATTGCGGGACATCAGAATGCATGCCGTCACAGTATAGAACAATAGACTACAAAACGTCAAAATACAGAACTACAGACAACGAACGTCACAGTACGGAACTACAGACTATGAACGTCACAATATAGAACTGCAGACAATGAACGTCACAATATAGAACTACAGACAGTGAACGTCACAATACAGAACTACAGACAATGAACGTCACAATACAAAACTACAAACAATGAATGTCAGTCTACAGGTCAAAAATACGACAAGACTACAGACCATCAGAAATTTTCTGTTGTTTTTTTCGACTGGGCAATCTCTTGTCCGATGCGTCTAAGGCACACCCTGGCCCTGGCAGTAGCAGCAGCAGTGCCCCGGCCTCTAGCGGACGTTGCAACGGTCGCAATTGCATGTGCACCGTTAGTTGGTAATTTAAGCATTACGTGGGGGTCTGCTGTACTCCATAAGTTTACCTGTGTTTGGCTAACAAAATAGTCGCTACCAAAATTTTCATTGGTGTTGGTCCATATACACTCTTCTATATTCCGGATTATTGTGAGGTCGGGTCATGTATCCGTGGAAACACTGTTTCCTCCTCTAGTGGGGAAACGAGAGTCAGTAACAAGCTCCAGGTTGTGCCCATCCATGTTGGTTGCGATGGGTCTTCCCTTGACCGAGTCTATCGTATACCCCCAGTTTCTGTGCGGGGAGTTAAAGTCCCCCACTATCACTAGGTGATGCCCTTGGCTTTTCTCACTATTTCTTCCATTTGTGCATCGAAGTTGGCTCTAATGTCTGGTGGGGGAGTAGACATTTAGAAGGAATAAACTGCGTTCGCTCCTTCTCTTCGGGATGATTTCAATAAAGATATGCTCAATGATCTCCTCCTTTGTGCGAATCATCGCGGAGGCGATAACAATTTGCCGGTGCCGGAGTTGATTAACCGCACTCGATGCCGATCATTAAGGGAGCTGATGTGAGAGACATGTTCGCTCCCGACGCGCAAACAGCGGTCCACAGCGACGGCGTGACGTGCGTTTTGTACAGACAGTGGAATCTACATTTTTCGGGAATTCGGCAGCAGAGGGCGATTATGGCCCACTGGTCGTTGGCTATGCAGCTATGATGTTCGCTGTTGTGAAATTGTTATTTTTGAGCTTACTTGATGCAGGGTCCAACTACCTGCCCATGCCCTTGGCTTCGCCGTGAGGTCTTGGGATTCATTTCGTTGAAAACGTTGGGATCGCTCAGGGTAATTCTCTGCTTACATGAGGTACAGCGAACCTATTGTCCATGCCAACCGCTGTGAAGCTGTGACATTTCTTGACGGTGTTGCGTTTCCGGTTGCGAAAGTTATGTCCGGAACATTTGTGCTTTGCTGCTATTACACACATTAGTAATATATTGATATTATTAAGGCGCTACCAGCGACACATGGCGTTATGAGCACCTCGGATGCCGCTTTTCTATGGCACAGGAAACCCGCCTTTAGGTTATTATTGCTTTTTCATCCTTGCATGTGTTTCGCCATGCATAATCGATTTAGTACACCTGCCGCATCCCAGCAGTCCGGGGCAGACAAGTATGCCTATCATAAAGCTTCGACCTCAGCTGCTTTCTTTATAAGCTTTCCTACCTCAAACCACAGACCCAATAAATCTCCATCCTGGATACTATCACAGGAACGACACTATAGACAGCGTTACGCGTGCCCCCACACACCTCACTCGAAAACCTCCTGCGCACGCCTTCTCAGCGGTCTCAGCAACAACGCAGCAGTGGCAGTCGTAAAAATAGGACTGGGCTTTTCACACAAATGCTTGGCCGGGCTCAAAAAGCAACAAAAGCGGGGGGTGTCTTCATAAGGCAGCTCCCTCCCGCTGCAGAACGCCGACTTCCAGATATCTTCTGCAAGCTCATAGGCCCATAGAACACGACCGGGGAACTTATCAAGGCCCATCGACAGACACAATATATGCGGCTTGCAAAAACCACCGCCGGGAGAGGCACATCGTACGCATCATCGGCATCCGCATGCGGGCCACAGATTCTCCAGTCAAGGTCCCCCGCCATATTCACAGAGAAGCTACTTATTAAATCTCTTAAAAAAAAAAACATGCATCCCATCTACCGCAAATCCCGCCACCAGAGAGCCCGCGCACTGGCATTCCACAAATACTATGGCACCGATTCGGGTGCTGCGTCGATGGTTGTCGAGTGCACGGGCTCGCACGCAGTAGTAATTATCGCCAAAGCCTCCCTCGGACCCACTGTCAACCATCACACTTCCCCCCATTGCCACCACGGAGGAGGCCAAAGAGGCCATCATCACCCTCTCGGATTGCCTATAACCACAAAATTGAATAATAAACAACCAATAAATCTTCACACTGGATACCATGATAAGAGCAACGTTTTAGGCAGAGCGGTAGATGCGTCCCCAGACACCTCAATCGAAACCATCCTACACACGCCTTCGCGGTCTGGGCAACAACGCAGCAGTGGCTGTTGGAAAAAAAGGCCATAGTTCAAAAATGTTGGTTCAGGAAAAGGCCGCTTAATGTATTTCTGCCGCACGAGACGGACCTAAGGTTTTTTGGTGGCGAACGAATGGCTGAGCCATCTCTGCGCAACGTTTTTTTTTCTTTGATAAAACGCGAAAGGTTGTACCAACTGAAGCGAAATATATAGTAAGGCCCATTTTATTAGCTACATGAATTGGATAACAATCGTTTTTTTAAATAAGATCTAGCCCATCAAAGATGTAAAACAAATTAGTACACTTTGGTGAGCGAGGTCTTGTCTTATAGACTGCTTATCCAAAAAGGAAGAAATCACTTCCAGTTAGGAAAGCGTTAGATGTATCAAGCCGCAGATGATATTCGCAAATTCTGGTTAATGGTTCTGGCCTTATAGACTGCTTATCCAACAAGGAAGAAATCACTTCCAGTTCGGAAAGCGTTAGATGTATCAAGCCGCAGATCATATTCGCAAATTCTGGTGAATGGTTCTGATAACGGAGGGAGTCAATTCCGCTAGGCCACTGTTTCATTGCATACAAGGACTTGCGAAATGAACTGTTGATGAGCTAGTGAGATTTTATAGCCGATTTCTTGCCTTCGGCCATGGCCATGCCCGTACGCTTCACACACACGCAAACGTTAACGCGAAAAGCTCGGAGATGCACTAGTTTTCAGACGGCGAGTGTTATGTCTATCATTTCACAATCACGGCACAGCATAACGTAAATACTTGATAACATGGGCACGGCAACCACTTAAAGGGACACTGCTGCACTTTTTTCAAAAATCAGGCTTTCAGCAGTAACCCGCAGTTTTCGATGCTACGAATCCAAATATCTGGTTCAAATTAGGCAGGAAAAATGCATAAAAATCCTTTTTTTTTTTCGCAGAAACAAGCACCCCCCGTGACAGGGCTCACCGCAAGTCGTGTCATTACCTGTCATTGGCCAAGACGTCGCGTGACGACATTTTGGGGACCGGGGAAGCTGCCGTAGCGGCTTCGTTGTTGCGCTGCCAGCTGATCGCAGCTCTCTGCGGCTTTGGCAAGTCACTATCGCACACCATTTCCACTCGAATGACCATCGGGTTTTTCACTGCATGTATCCATTCTAGATGGGCCCACAAAGGACCAGCACTTCCGTTATGGGGAGTGCAGGTTTTGCATGAAACCTTGCTGTGGTATAGAGTAAGGCATTTTGAAAAGTCTGTATGTGTGTGTTATTATAGCAGAAGCTACGTGGCCCTCAGCGAAACCTCGGCGAGAAAATCCCTGGGAAGGAAGGGCAGCAAAAAATGCACTAGCCGCCTACCTCCGTCTCAGGCCTCCCGTTCCGGCCGGAAAGTCATTGTTGTGAAAAAAGGGCCCAAGGCGTGGTGTACCAAAGGTTGCTTTGAGCGCCAGGTGTCGTACCTTGATGAAGGAAATAATGTTATGGAAAGAGTGAAGCAGTACACAGCTGCCACCAGACAAATGAACAGCGAGCGAAGCGGGGTTGCCGAGCCCTGCTATGCATGCGTTTGCATGTTTTGTACGAACGCAGTCCACGCAAGACGAAGAACAGCGCACGCCGAACTCGAGTGGCTCTAGAGGCCTCCGGCTCCTCAAATTGACGTTACAACTGATGGTCTGCGGGGGTTCTCTCTCTGCTTTCCTCCTCTGTAGCAGTCGCGCGGGGCACGGGAGATTTGCATTGAGCGCTTTCCGTCGCCGATTTCGCCCGTTTTTTATTCGTAGTCGAAAAAATGACTTCACAGACGTGACCGACAAATAATTTACTTCACATATCTAAAGTATTATCACATTTGAAAAT
>JAJIZL010031498.1:23096-54159 GCA_023969395.1 Amblyomma maculatum | reverse complement strand
TTCTTTACGCCCACTTTTCGTACATATATAATGTGTCACTCTCTAATCAAAACCATTTGAAGTCAGCGCTGTGTTGTCGTTCTCTCTCTGTGTCCTTGTTTAGAAGTGCGCTAGTTTGATTTTCGACAAGGAGTAAGTCTGAAATCGCTCTTGAGGAAACAGTAATCGAAGCACAGGAAGAAATCAGGAGACAGTAACTCCTGGAAAAGCTTAGTACCTTGCTTGAGGCACCAACTAAGCCACTCCATGCACAGGAAATTTGTGCAGCTTTTCCGAATATGATTTTCAGGCCAAAAAACCACTTCCAAAGTATGACGGCTGAGGAAAGAAATTTTATGGCGACTATGTTGTGTGCAAGTCAGTGCCCGAGCTTTATGTGCTGACAGCTGGGCAATCGAGCTGTGTAAGGTGTGCCAGTTAGCAGAATAATTTTGAGGATGGTATTGGTCTACTCTTGGACCAGTTTCCTATGGTAATATTTAATCCGCTGCAGGTGGCATATGGAGCAGGCTCCACTGGTCGCTTCTGTAGAATGGTGGAAAGAGTGTTTGGCAGGTAACCTGGGAGGTTCTCAATGATGCTTTTCTCTCCATTAACACAGTGTGAACTATAAATCTTTGAATTTTTATTTGGGCACCAATTTAAGGAGTCTTCACCACTGGAACAAAAGAATGTAGGCAATTACTTTTCAAAAAGTGTTCAAGTGGGTGTATATTAAATCAAGCCAGTAGGCTGTAAGCGAGGCGTCCGCCTCTTAAAATTTACCGCTTAGTAAAGAAATATTAGTAAAGAAAGAAAGCTAACCGTGGTTATTATGACACTCTCGTGGCTGTATCCAGTCTACTGTTTTGCTGTGTTGGTACGCTGCAACACTCCTTGAAACAAGACCAGAAATCTGAAGACGTTCTCCTGCAGTGTGCCGTTTGCATCGCAGTAGCAGAAACAACGCAAAATATGAGGTTAAAGCTTCGTGTGCACAATATGAGTCTCTTTGCATTTTATAAAGTTACTTCAACAGGCCCTGGGAAAATCGTTCACAACGAACGTCATAATCCTTACATTACATTTGAAAATCAAATGTTGCAGCTTGAGTAGCCTATGGAGAATTTTTTTTTGTGCGGAACTTGGTAGGAAGCTCCTGTGCCACGCACAAGGTCACGCGGGCCTCCATACACTGCAGTTCGACTAAGAACTATATTTACCGATGGTCATACTAGTCCGATACTCTAATTTCGAAGTTCTGAGCGTATCTTGGCTTTATCGTTCCGAATAGACTCTGTAGGAGAAGTCAGGATCGCAGAGCACACCGAAATTTCTGTATTTCGCCTCCCATGAACTGCGGCCGGAATTCGATGCAACGGCTGAGCTGTTTTGTCGCTTGTCTTGTCGTTCCATCATTAAAAATACCATTAGCGCAAAATTTTACAGCGCGAAGCGCGTGCTGTGCCGGCCCGAATAAGAAGTTCATACCATTTTTTCATACAAACAACAATCGTTTTATCTGCCCCTTGGCGTTTGAACACCATTAATGCCGCAAGCTGCTGGAGCATATATATCTTCCAGCTGGGAAAGTGCTGGAAGATATATATAGTGGCTGCACAGCAACCATAGTTCTGCATAAAGAAAGTAACAAAATTCCCATAAAGAAAGGTGTTAGGCAAGGAGACACAATCTCCCCAGTACTATTCACAGCTTGTTTAGAGGAAGTATTCAGAGACTTGGAATGGGAGCAGTTAGGGATAAGGGTAGATTGAGAATACCTCAGTAATCTGCGATTTGCTGATGACATTGCCTTGCTAAGCAACTCGGGGGATGAACTGCAAATAATAATTGATGGCCTAGACAGGAAAAGTAGAAAGGTAGGCTTGAAAATCAATATGCAGAAGACTAAGGCAATGTTCAACAGCCTCGGGAAGGAACAGCAGTTTACATTAGGTAGCGAAATACTGGAAGTAGTAGGCGAATATGTCTACTTAGGACAGGTAGTAACCGCACATCCGGACCATAAAAAGGAAATAACAAGAAGAATAAGATTGGGATGGAGCGCATTTGGCAAGCACTCGCAGATTATGACTAGCAGCTTACCGGTATCGCTCAAGAGGAAAGTATACAACAGTTGCATTTTGCCTGTACTTACCTATGGGGCTGAAACGTGGAGGCTAACCAAGAGAGTTCTACTTAAGTTGAGGACAACCCAGAGGGCTATGGAACGAAAAATGGTAAGGGCAACATTAAGAGATAGAAAGCGTGCAAAGTGGATCAGAGAAATAACTCAAGTTACCGACATTCTAGTAGAAATTAAGAAGCAGAAATGCACATGGGCAGGACATGTAGTGCGAAGAGAGGATAACCGATGGTCGCTGAGGGCAACAAACTGGATTCCAAGGGAAGGAAAGCGTAGCAGGGGGCGGCAGAAAGTTAGGTGGGCGGATGAGATCAAGAAGTTCGTAGGGGTCAAGTGGATGCAGCTAGCACAGAACCGGGTTAGGTGGAGAAATATGGGAGAGGCCTTCGCCCTGCAGTGGGTATAGTCAGGCTGATGATGATGATATTCTGGAATATTGTGAGGTCGGGACATGTAACCATGGAAACACTGTTTCCTCCTCTAGTGGGGAAACGGGAGTAAGTAACAAGCTCCAGGTTGTGCCCATTCATGTTGGTTACGATGGATCTTCCCTTGGCCGAGTCTATCTTATACCCCCAGAGAAGTGCCTTTGCAAGACAAACATGAACCACCTTTGCAGGCTGCAACTCACAAAAAAGGGGAGGCATGGCGTCATTGTTGGCAGCATCGTAGAACCCATTGTAAACCGTGAGAAGGTATAGTGTACGCCCATCCTCGAGGTGAGTGCCCTCTTTTCTATTCTCGAGACCGGCCGTGGGTCTTAGACACAGCACTTAGTTGCATTGTTTCCACCTCGGGAATACGTGTATCATGGACCGAGATTACCAGCGGTGCAGTATCCCCCTTCCCGCGCAGGACGAGGAGCTCCGACTTTCCCGGGGAACAGCGCAGTCCGCATCCTTCTGCATACTTTTGAAATGTAGTGGCAGCCGCTTGGAGGGCCTCCTCCATCTGTTCCAAATTGTCCTCTGTTATCCATATAGTTATGTCATCCGCGTAGAGGTCGTGGCGGAATTCTTTTATGGCATTAAGTCGTTCTGGAAGGTGCATGAGGGCAATGTCCTGGGTTGATAAGTGTGCCCTGAACCCAAACATCGTGTGAGGCATAAAATCTTGGTCTTCTATATATGTCGAAAGCCGCATTTGTACCGCCTTCTGCATCAGTTTCCCTGCACACGACGTAAGCGAAATTGGCCTCAGGTTATTGATGTGCACCTCCTTTCAAGGCTTGGGAAAAAAGCTGACATCAGCCGTCTTCCACGTGTCGGGTAACTGTCCACTTTTCCAACACTCGTTGATGTGCTGCGTGAGATGCTGAAGCGCTTGCCGATTGAGGATGACAAGCAATCCCCCCGTCAACCTGTCGTTCCCTGGTGCCATGTCCCTCCTCATGGCCATAAGGGCCGCCTGTATTTCCTCGGCATCGAACTCTCGGTCCAGGTCCGGATTCTCCGTGCCCTGGCATCCCATAGATGTAGTAGGTGCTTGTCAATGGCCGGAACTTCTTCTGAGGTCTGACGCGTACGTGTAAAGCGGTTCCTGACTCCCAGCAATGCCTCTGCCCACTCCTCGTACTTTTCAATGGGCGCCCTAAGCATAGAGTCTTCCACCTTACGGAACAATGACCAGCCTGTGAGCTGGGCGTGCCCTCTCGGTTTGCGATGCTTATTGTAGTCGAGGCAGATCTTGAGAATGCAGTGGTGACTCCCCAAGGTTTCCTGTGTGTTGTGCCAATCATAGTTCCTAGCTCCCTTAAAGAGAGATAAGGACACGTATCTCTCGAGACCTTGTTTCCAATCATCGTGGGATGCTGCGGGTCAGTAAGAATCGTCATTGCTAGGTCCGAAATGGATGTAGTGAGTTTCCGGCCCTTAATATCCTCCTTACTATAACCCCACAAGAAGCTATATGCATTAAAATCCCCACTAAGATAAGAGGTGCACTTTTTGCCAATTGCGCTCCCTTTTAGAAAATCTCATCGAAAGACACTTCCCTGTTCATCGGTCGACTATATATGTTCAACACATACGCACTTCTGCTGTACGTACGTTCGGTGATAGCTGAATAAATGTATGTTCCACCTCAGTTACTAACTCTAGCTCGATTGTCACAGCCGTGCAATCCTTATGCACCAAATGCAAGTGGATGAGTTATTTTGATGCGTGCTGTATGGTTCGAGCTTGGCTTCCGTATTCACATCCTGCACTGCAATACTATCTGGTAATTTATCCAATGAATGTATGTATTGCTGTAGCGAATCCCTCTTCCTTCTAAACCCCTTGCAGTTCCGCAGTAAATTCACCAGCTTAGGAAGGCGGGCCATGTTGAACACTAAAGGGAGTCGCGCTTGGTGCGTCCCTTCCGGTGTCGGGCAAATCATCAGTTACAAGCTGCCGAATTACTCATCCGGCCAATTTTGGAACCTTCGCCCGCCTACAATCACCAAGCTCCTGTAGTTTTCGATCAATTTTGATTTCAAAGGCTTGCAGCATAATTAGACGGGGCTCCAAGATCCCCTGTAAGACCCGCTCTACCGCTGCTTGAATGCTTCTCTCAATAGCTGCCTGAACGTTTTTCTCAATAGTAGTTTGCAGAGTTTCCTCGAGGCTCGTCTATATATTCTGCATTATACGAGCTTCCAATAGCGGTAGGTCGTTCAATAAATAATCTTTCGACAACCGCTTCAATCCCGGCTTCTTTCTCTGTGGCACCAGCCCCCTTAACGGTCTTCGGCGCCACTACGTTACTGTTTCCCTCATTTTCCTTTTTCGCACCCTGAGGGACAACAGTTAGTGCCAGCTCAGTAGGAGTGAGGGGAACATCTTCCTCCATTGCAGATGCACCAAGACTTTCTGGCATGTTTTCACCCTCTACCGATGTCCTCTGTTCCTGAATTTTATACTTGGCTAGCTCCTGTCTTAATCTGCTATTTTCCTTCAGAAGTTTTTCAACAGCCAAGGTGGGGGAGGCGGGGAAGTTACAACCCGTGCCCAGCTCACCTTGCTGCCCGTGGTTTTTTCCGACTCGGCTCCTCTAAGCCTCTCGTCACCTGGACGAGAGGCTAGGACGAGAGGGTAGGAGCAAAGATCGGCTGGCGCCTGGCAGGCAGGGCGGTAGCTTTTTTAGAGGGTCCGCGAGAGCTCCGTGCACAGAGGTAGTTACAAGTCAAGCAGAAGAAAGCGTAATAACGGAGGCTGAGCCCACAAAAATAGCAAGGAGGAGGTCAAGAAACAAAAGTACGAAAAAGAGATTTAACACTAGGATGAGCTACATAAACATGCGAGGAGGTAGAAGAAGAGCGAAATGGCTAGAGATAGAACAGCAGTTGAAGGATGCAAAATAGGTGTGTACGCTCTATGCGAGACTCATCTTAGGGACCTAGAAAATCCGCAGTTTATAGAAGACTACGTCTGGGAAGGGTGCAATAGAACGAGACCGGAAAAAAAGTTTGGAGGAGTAGGTATGTTGATACACCAGGGAACAAACTGGCAACAAATAAAATCATCTTAAAGAACATATCTGGGTATCAGGAACAATTGCCGGCATGAGGACATGGCTTGGGATAGTTTATTTAGGAACAGGACACCAATTCAGGAAAGTAAACAAGGATCTTGTTGGATGTCTCCGTGACGATATAAGCCAGGTTGGAGACGCGGTCGATATTATTCTGCTGGGGGACATGAACCGCCATATCGACGATGTGGATGGTTACACGGGTTCTAACGGGAAGCTAATGCTAAATTTTGGTGAGCGACACGACCTAGTTAAAGTAAATAGAGAAACAAAATGCGAAGGACAAATTACGTGGGAATTCCGCAACAGGGAGATGATCATTGATTACTGTCTAATGTCACAGGGAATTTATAGGAAGGTCACAAAAATGGAAATAGACGAATGAGGGGAGTGTTGTCTGAGAAGTGATCATAAACGTATTAGTCTGCAGATGGGGAACAGCAGTTTATATTAGGTAGCGAAGTACTGGAAGTAGTAGACAATTATGTGTACCTAGGACAGGTAGTAGCCGCAGATCCGGACCATGAAAAGGAAATAACAAGGAGAATAAGATTAGGATGGAGCGCATTTGGCAAGCACTCGCAGATTATGACTAGCAGCTTACCGGTATCGCTCAAGAGGAAAGTATACAGCAGTGGCATTTAACCTGTTCACCTATGGGGCTGAAATGTGGAGGCTAACCAGGAGGGTTCTACTTAAGTTGAGGACAACGCTGAGGGCTATGGAACGAAAAATAGTAGGGGTAACATTAAGAGATAGCAAGTGTGCAGATTGCGTCACAGAACTAACTCAAGTTACCGATATTCTAGTGGAAATTAAAAAGAAATTGGCATGGGCCGGACATGTAGTGCGAAGAGAGGATAACCGATGGTCGCTTAGGGTAACAAACTGGATTCCAAAGGGAGGAAAGCGTAGCTGGGGGTGGCAGAAAGTTAGGTGGGCGGATGAGGTTAAGAAGTTCGCAGGGGTCAAGTGGATGCAGCTAGCACAGAACCGGGTTAATTGGAGAAATATGGGAGAGGCCTTCGCCCTGCAGTGGGTATAGTCAGGCTGATGATGATGACGATGATAACTACTCATAAGGAGGAAAATTAAGGACTTTAAAGTTGCAAACCGCTGGAATGGAAAGAGAAGTCATTGAGCTTGTGGAATAAGCAAATAAGAGAAGCCATTGAACAATGACGGGCTGCTTAAAGGGAACACCGAGAGGCAAAGAAAGCACAGGTATCTCAGGAGGAAATCGACCAAAAATCGGAATCATATCGACAAAAGAAACTTCCTCCAAAGTATAATAGTGCAGTTCACTGATCGCTGGATGGCTGACACACGATGCTCTAGAGGAGTACAAAGAAAATACAAAGCAGATTAATGAACTTGATCCAAGAAGTAAAGAAACGTTGTTAAACGCCCATGGAAAGAGTCATAATGAATGAGCAATTTCCGGACAGCTGGGGGCATAGTAAAATGAATTTGATTTATAAACGGAACGGAGAGAGGATGCACATAAAATCTTACAGGCCGATTACCATAACATCTGTTATGTACAGGTTGGCTATGCAGGCGGTGAAATTAAAGATGCAAGCATGGGTAGAAAGTAACAAGATACTCGGAGAACTTCAGAACGACTTTAGAAATGGTAGGCGCTTAGATGATAGCCTGTTCGTACTTACCCAATGCATCGGAATATCAAGAGTGGAAAATAGACCTTTGTATTTGGTCTTCCTGGACATAAACGGGGCGTACAACAACGTAAACAGGAAACTTCTGTGGAACATTAAAAGACGAAGGTATCGGTTATGAGATAACAGAGTTCCTACAGGAAATATACCGGGATAACAAAGTAGAAATTACATGGGAAAGGATAAGAAGTACGGAAGCTGTCAAGGCATGCAAATGATTAAGACAAGGTTGGCCTCTATCCCCGCTGCTGTTCATGCTTTATAAGATAAACCTGGAACGAAAGATACAATAAACTAGCCTAGGTTTTAACCTGTCATATAGATTAGATGGTAAGGCGGTAGAGCACCGCCTCCCCGGTGTGATGTATGCAGACGATATCGTACTGCTAGCTGAGAGTATGCAAGATTTTCAAACTCTAGTTAAGTATTGCGAAGACGAAGGGGACGCTCTAGGCTTCAGTTTTAGCGCAGTTAGGTCGGGTCTGATGGTCTTCAATGGCTCAACTGATCAGAGATTTAAATACAAGGCCATGAAATACCCAGAGTAGCAAAATATAAATATCTCTGGGTATGGGCAAACGAAGTATTGGTATACATTGGAAAGCATGAGCAGTCGCTTAAGGCTAAAGGGCGAAGATATTGAATAAATTCGATGGAAAAGAAACAGAGTGTGGAATTATACCGAATGTTAAAAAGGCAAATCAGGAAGGAAGCTTTCTTTGATAACTCAAGAGGCAGAACGAAATTTAGCAATGAAGATGGTGCATGTGCTGTATTTGGTAACTCCAGTGAAACGTTTGACCAACTCGAACGTAGTGGTATCCATCTGGAAGTCGATGCAGGCGCAGTCACTCTTCCTGAAGCTCTGAGGTTTAGAGATACTAGTGGCCGGGTGAATAAACCGGCGGTGGAAGCTACCAAAAAACGACAGGAAGATTGGTGGCTTAAAAGCAGGAAAGTGAGATAATATTATAATGTAGAAACAACAATTCAATAAATAGAATGATGGTATAGTTAACCAAAACAATTATTACGATATAGGGAGAAAAATGAGCATGATAGCTACTGTTATCATCCCGTTCCAAAGGGGACGATCCTATATTCCATCCATCCATTAAAAATAAATTGTTACATGGAGGTTGCTCTGGGGTCAGGCCTAGTGCCCTTCCCCTCACAAATACTCGGTGAACTCCCTAGTACGGGACTCCAGTGGCTTCCGCTACCGCCATTATGTCTTGCGTGCACCTGATAAGGGCGGAAAGCCATGGGTAAGCTTTCTTCAGCGGTCTGGTTGAATCGTCCCTAATCACCCTTCCTGAGCTGATGGAGGGACTTTAGGGGATACTAGCACATAACAGCGCATAGAAGCAGGAAAGACGAGGATCATACATGACTGTGTGAGAAGCTTTTGTTTGATGCACCAGGACGTACTAACTATTTGTGCGATGTACTATAACGTCGCTACTATAATGCGCTGTAGAATAATGATTTATTACCTCATTTTATGACTGCGTACTGTCAGATGTATGCAGAGCCGCTTTCAAAATTACGGTAAGGTTAGCAATTTCGCCTTGCGTTTAAAGCGCATAAACATGTACTTGTCTTAAATTCAGTTTTTTTAGATCGCTTATAGGTTGACGTCTAATATTCGGTTCGCAGATACATTCCTGATCTGTGTTTTGGAGTCTAGCATGTGCTTCTTTGTTGCTGAGGCTGAACCAAAGGGACAATGAAAAGCGGGGGCAGCATATGCTCTGTGCCACCGGGACTGGTCATTTGTTTTACATGAGGCAGACGCTTGCGCACAGGTCACCAGTTTGCATGGAGCGCATGAACGAATCGAACAAGCAAGCATCCCTGCAGCTGCAGTGTCCAGCTTGTAGTTCGCAGCCTTTCTCAGCTGCAATTAATGCATTGCGAACAGTGTAACAGTTGATGCAAACTAAGAAAACCAGACTAGCTCGAAAAACAAACAAATGTTGTACGAGATGGAAGATCAAACCACGGTATATTTGTCTAGCAAGTTGCTACAAAAACTTTATAGCTTGCGGAAGATGGTTAGTTCAAAACCTCAAAATGGGCACAAGCGTCCCCCGGCCTGGTGCTCGGCTTTTCTAGGGGTGCGCGCTTGGGAGACGCTTCGCAAACCCCGCTTCGCCCGCCCTCCGCAGTGGGCCCGAACCCGGTGTCGAACCTCGCAGCCTGCAAAGGTGGTTCATGTTTGTCTTGCAAAGGTACTTCTTTTGAGCCTCACCTGCAGTGCTCCCTTTGAGTATAGAGCGGATGACTGCCACATCTACTCTAATGTTACCCTCCACCCCAGCGTCGGGGATCCAAACATTCGTGTTGCCTACTTGGGTCTGTTCCTTCTGGCCGGCCGGCTAGGAACTTGTTTGCTATGCGATGAATCCTGTTGTTTTGGAAGGCTCGACAGGCGGCTTGCGAGTCCGAGACTATCCAGTAACTGCGTTGTCTTCGGTTTGCTTCCGAGATTGCTAGGGCTATTGCCACCGCTTCCGCTGTGCGGATACATTTAGTTCGTATACTTGTTCCGTATATGAGCTTGCCTCGTGAGTCAGTGACCGCGGCTGCGGTCGCCTCTCTGCCTTTGTACCTCACTGCGTCGACATATATCACAAAATGTTTTGTGTTCAGTTGTTTGTCAAGGGTTTTGGCTCTGGCATTCCTTCCACCATCATGATTGACAGGGTCCATATTTCTGGGCAGTGGTCTGACCGTGAAAGTGTCCCTGATGTCTGGTGCGATATTTGTGGTTTCTGCGCTATTGTCATCTTTAAGGGTATAATCGAGTTTCGTTAAGGAGAGAACGGCCCGTCTTGGCCTGTTTAAGTCTACTGATCTGGGAGTTGAGCATAGCTTCGCTATGTTCTCCGAAGGTACAGTGCATCGTCAAACTTGCCGTTAGAAGTGTATGGTGGCAATCCTAGAGCCAGATTGTATGCCTTGTATGCAGTTTGTATGTACAGTGGTAAGAGATTTGATCGTGTGATCACGCTTGCCTTCTTCTTGTAACCACAGCCCTAGTACTCTCATTTTGTCCGTCTGACGAATTGGGTTTACGTTTATGATTCTGTCGATGTACAGTGGTTTTTACCTGCTAAGTGTAGTCTTATGTATTGTGATTTCTCCGGAGAGCACTGCATTCCACTAGAACGAGCGAAATCCTCAAGTTCTTGCGCTGCGAGTTGTAACCGTTCTTCTTTTTCCCGGTAAACCCCTTCTGGGTCCATACTGTTACATCGTCTACGTAGATTGCATGTTCTATGGGTTGTATGTTCTTGAGTCTTCTTGCTATCCCTATCATGACAATGTTAAACAGTATTGGAGATATAACTGATCCTTGTGGCGTGCCCTTGTTAGGGGTTTTTCTTGTTCCTGACCATGTGTTAATGATCGCAATGGTGGCTGTTCTGTCCTTTAGGAACGCCTTGATCTCGAAGTCTTTCTTCCACATTTTGCTGCCGAGAGTTCCCCGAGTATCGCTTTGTGGCTAGTGTTGTCAAATGCGCCCTTCAAATATATGGCCAGTATGATGGTCTCCGTTCTTGTCCTTATTCTGTTTCTGACAGTCCTCTTTAGCTACAGTAGGATGTCCTGTGTAGAGAGCCTGGGCCTGAAGCCGAGCATCGTGTCCGGAAACAGGTCATTGTCTTCTAGATTGTTACTCAGTCTTGTCTTAATAACTTTTTCACAAAGCTTCCCCACGCAAGAGGTCAGTGAAATAGGTCGGAGATTATCCAGGTTAGGTGGTTTGCTTAGTTTGGGGATCATTATGATCTCCGTGTGTCTCCATTCCTCGGTAACTGTACCTTGGTCCCAGTGTTGAATAAATCTGTTAGTATCTCGATTTGCTTGTCATTTAGGTTTCTAATTATCGCGTTGGTGATCTGATCTTTGCCTGGGGCTGTACTCTTTACAAATGATCTGGCCGCAGCATGTACCTTGTGTGCTGCTATTTGGGCGTCTAGCTACGGGTTGTCATCTCCTCTGTATGTGTTGGGTATGATGGTGTATGTGTGCTTCCCACATATATTGAGCAAAGGTGCTCGATGACTTGCTCATCTGTTAATCGGAGCTGATGCGTAATTCTTTCTAGTGTCTTGCTGTGTTCTCTTTTGGGTCAATAAGGTGCATTAGCAGTGCCCACGTTTTCGCACTGCTAAAATTTCCATTTAAACTTTCTCAGATCTGCTTTCAATTATTGCGCGTAAGTTTAAGCGCGTATTCACAGATTTTTATTGATTTGTGCAGTTATCTGTTTTAGTTTCCGGTTATATTTGCGCTTTCTCCATCATTTGGTCGGCTCCCTGCGTGCGTCCCATAGATGGAGTAGGTGTGCGTCTACAATTGGGAAGTCTTCCGTGGACGTGACTTCCCAAGTGTTGGGCATGCATAAATGGGGAGTGCTTTCTACGGATACCTTCGCAACTTAGACCTTCGATGTTAACTGAAAACCGTGGGATCTGACACTACACCTGAACGTGACACAGCGGACAAAGCTGAAATTTTTCATGTGAGAAAGCGGTCGTTATAGTAAGCGGGCTAGCAATGCCAAAACAAGGGAGAAACTGATGACAAGAGCTCCGTATATGCCTGCACACCGTTTCTCCCGTGGACACTGTTCGCGCGACACCCAAGGTTGGTGGTGCTGTTCCTGTCCCTGCTGTTTCAGTGGCGGTAGGTCCTTGTATGGTCCAATTGTCTGATATGAATGTGGCTTTAGGCGTCCCGGCATACACCTCGGCTCAGCTAGCACCGGTTGTTCCTGCTGAGGTATTGGCTCTCGAACTTGAAACCAATCTCTTGTCCGGTGCGGCCAAGGAAATCCTGGCCTTAGCAGCAGCAGCAGCTGTGCCCCGGCCTGCGGCGGGCGTTGCATTGGTCCTGAACCTGGATAGACACATAGGAGAAACAGAAGTCAGGGCTGAAATTGCTTGCATTAAAGCAGTAAGCTCCTGGGCCAGATAGAGTGAGCAAGAAAAAGTTGCGAAATCTGGACGACGACACACCATATAGAAAACAGCCCATATCGTCATGATCCCCAAATCATGCAAAAAGCTACAGATTCCAAATCTGAGACCAATTTTCTTGGTATAGTGTGTGGAGAAACTCGTGGAAAAAGTCATCCTGACAAGACTGAACAGATACATGGAACACAACGGACTCTACCCAAACTCTATGATCGGCTTCAGACCTAGTCTGTCAACCCAGGACATTATTCCAACAACAGATCATTGAAGCACATACTAAAGACACGCGAGTTATTCTGGGCCTGGACTTCGCGAAGGCCTTCGATAACATCAAACACAAAGCAATACTTGAAAACCTACAAGATCTCGGCGTAGGTGAACAAACATATAACTACGTAAGGGGCTTTCTCTCAAAGCGAGAAGCAACGATCCAAATTGAAGAACACAAGTCGAGGAAATTTACACTGGGAAGCAGAGGAACACCCCAGGGCTCAGTACTCTCACCCCTTCTCTTCAATGTTGCACTCATCAAGCTTCCATCAAAGCTAGATGACATTGAAGGGCTAAACCACAGCCTCTACACAGATGACATCACACTGTGGACCCCGGAAGGCAGTGATAGACAAATCGAAGACATCCTTTAGGTAACTGTGAAAACTGTCGAAGAATACGTAACCCCTAGAGGCCTGAAATGCTCTTCCGAAAAGTCTGAGATGTTTCTGTACCAGCCATCACTCAACAGAATGGACAAAGAGCAACCGAGAATCGATCTAAAGGCAGGCGGACAAGAGTGGACAAGATTAGGATCCTGTGTATGTGGCTGCAGCAAAAAGGTCATCGCAGAGAAGCTATAAACTCGAAGGCTGCGTTCAAGAAACGATGAGTCTAATTAAACGCATTGCAAATCGAAAGTCTGGCACGAAAGAAGCAAACCTACTAAGACTTGTACATTCCTTTGTCATAAGCAAAATCGCCTACGCAGTCCCTACTTACACCTTGCGAACTGCGAGCAGGCTAAGGTTGAAGCAGTCGTCAGGAAAAGCATAAAAACAGCCCTTGGTCTTACCATCAGTACGTCTATGAACCGGCTAATGAAGCTGGGGGTGCACAATGTGCTGGAAGAGGTGATAGAGGCCAATCAAATCTCCAAGTACTAAAGACTGGCAAACAACCGGGCAGGAAGAAGCCTATGGTAAAACTAGATATTCGATATGAAAGCCAAAGTTACCAGAAGATGTATGTCCAGATGGAAGTCAAGAAGCGACTAAAAATCCCCCCGCTGCCCCAAAACTTGCATCCAGAGCATGAGCAGGAAAGAAGGAAGAAAAGGGCGGGAACGCTGCAGAAGATATAATAAAAGACAGGACGTGGTCTATGTCGACGCCACCGAGTATGAGGACAGGCATGTTAGGGTGGCAGTAGTGTCAGATGAACAAAATCTAAGATTAAGCGGCTCGGTTAGGACGAGCTAAGCTCACACGTCTGAAGAGGTGGCGACTGCTCTTGTAATAGTATGGGCAATGGGTACTACAATTATAGGTGATTCGATAACATCAATATGCAATTTTGTCAAAAGAAGAGTCTCTCCTCAGGCAGAGAGGACACTGAGAACATGTCAAGATGAAAGGAAAATCCGGCTAATATGGTCACAAGCGCACTCCCAGCTTCAGGGAAATGAGGTACCTCATAAGCTTCCCCTGGTCTCACTTTCGCGTAAGCTCTGACTCTCAGTACACCCTTTAGCAGGGACTGAATAGTCAGCTACATTACTGAGCACTATCGAATAAACAGGTCAGAATGCCCGTCGGCAGATAGGACAAAAAATAAGGTTTAAGAAAGCATTTGGAGGCACCTACAAATAAGCACTTTTCCGAACCCAGCTACCCTAAGTCATGCCTGGGTTCATGGGCTAAAGACCATTGTGTAGGGGTATCATCATCATCATCATCAGCCTGATTATGCCCACTGCAGGGCGAAGGCCTCTCCCATATTTTTCCACTTAACCCGGTTCTGTGCTAGCTGCCCCCACTTGACCCCTGCGAACTTCTTAATCTCATCCGCCCACCTAACTTTCTGCCTCCCCCTGCTACGCTTTCCTTCCCTTCGAATCCAGTTTGTTACCCTAAGCGACCATCGGTTATCTTCTCTTCGCACTACATGTCTTGCCCATGTCCATTTCTTCTTCTAAATTTCCACTAGAATGTCGGTAACTTGAGTTATTTCTCTGACCCACTCTGCACGCTTTCTATCTCTTAATGTTACCCCTACTATTTTTCGTTCCATAGCCCTCTGGGTTGTCCTCAACTTAAGTAGAACTCTCTTGGTTAGCCTCCATGTTTCAACCCCATAGGTGAGTACAGGCAAGGTGCAACTGTTGTATACTTTCCTCTTGAGCGATACCGGTAAGCTGCTAGTCATAATCTGCGAGTGCTTGCCAAATGCGCTCCATCCCAATCTTATTCTTCTTGATATTTCCTTTTCATGGTCCGGATCTGCGGTTACTATCTGTCCTAAGTACACATATTCGCCTACTATTTCCAGTATTTCGCTACCTAATGTAAACTGCTGTTCCTTCCCGAGGCTGTTGAACATTACCTTAGTCTTCTGCATATTGATTTTCAAGCCTACCTTTCTACTTTTTCTGTCTAGGTCATCAATCATTATTTGCAGTTCATCCCCCGAGTTGCTTAGCAAGGCAATGTCATCAGCAAATCGCAGATTACTGAGGTATTCTCCATCTACCCTTATCCCTAACTGCTCCCATTGCAAGTCTCTGAATGCTTCCTCTAAACAAGCTGTGAATAGTACTGGGGAGATTGTGTCTCCTTGCCTAACACCTTTCTTTATAGGAATTTTGTTGCTTTCTTTATGTAGAACTATGGTTGCTGTGCAGCCACTATATATATCTTCCAGCACTTTCACGTACGGCTCGTCTACCCCCTGATTTCGCAATGCCTGCATCACCGCCGAGGTTTCAACTGAGTCAAATGCTTTTTCGTAATCAATGAATGCTATGTATAAGGGCTGGTTATATTCCGAGCATTTTTCTATCACCTGATTGATGGTATGGATATGATCGATAGTAGAGTACCGTTTCCGAAACCCTGCTTGATCCTTTGCTTGATTGCAGTCTAAGGTTGTCCTGATTCTATTAGCGATTACCTTAGTAAATACCTTATACGTAACAGACAGTAAGCTGAGTAGGGGTATAGGTTGACACTTATCCTTTGATAGGTTGACACCACCCCCACTTCGAAGCCTGGTGTTTGGTCAGTTTGGACATTGGCCTGTGGTGGTAGGAGAGGAAGTGCTTTCCTTGCTGCCGCCACATCTTTTGCTGTTCTGGGCTAAGGACGAGGTGGCAGCCATGGACTATGACTTCAAAGTGAAGACGCCCAGTGTGCGGGCACAAGGCTCGTCGGAAAGATGGGAGTGGCAGTAAGGACTATGCACTCAAGGAGATTGAAGGCGCAGGCATCTCAATGTCGGCCTGCAGAGAGATTGCGCTTCAGAGGGAGCTGAAACACACCAATGTCTTTAGCCTTCAGCGGGTATTCCTGTCGCACAATGAACGGAAGGTCTACCTCCACTTTGATTTCGCTGAGCACGACCTGTGGAAACCAGCCAACATAATTGTAATGGGCGAAGGTCCAGAGCGAGGCAGAATAAACTTTGCCGACAGGGGCTTTGCGCGGCTACGTAATAATTAGCGCCTTTTATGTAATACTGTTGACGCAGGTAAAACCTGGAAGCCGGCGGCTGTGGATACCTTCAAGATCTTTGTAGCTTAAAAATCGCTCTGCTGAGGCTTTCGCCCTTTTTCCTCTGTGAAGGCCTTGTACCGAAGAGGTCTTTGAAGCATGGAGTTCGGCTGACATCCGAACTCCACGAGCACAAGGAGATGGCAACTGATTTGATTTTGGGCACCAATTTAGAAATTGTGCCTCTGGGACTGCGGCGGCCGCTGTTGGTTGAGTTGTGCACACGTTCGAAAAGTGTAGAACATGGAGGGTGACAATGACGACGGAAAATGTAAACCTATGCGGCGTAGCCCTATCGGGAGCGGATGAAGAACGCAGTAAGGAGGAGAGATGCCGCCTGGCACCCCTGCTCCTGCACAGAGGAACCAGCGACATAACGTGCCTTCCGAAGGCAGCAATAATCGCAGCAGCCATCATTTGCCGCAGACCACAGGGACATGGCTTTGTCTGCACAATGCTCCGCGTCTGCGAGACGTGGTACAATGGGCTCTGTGAATTTCGGCCTCTGGACCCGTAATTGTTTGCACGACGTTTGTTATTTTGGCCTCACAAGATCCTTGAGTGCGCCCAGACCTGGCAGAGCTAAAATGTGTGAGTGTGCGAAGTTTTTGGAGCCCATTATGGCATTCTGTGCGTCAACACCGTGCGTCTAACGCCTGGTGTAGCGAACGAAGGCGAGGAACGCGGTGTCATTGACCCGCCGCCATTCTGGCATTTTTCGGTCTCCCATAGGCCGCTGTTGGAAAGGCGCAGTCAATAGGAACGCCACTGTAGGAAAGGCGTAGTCAATGGGAACGCCGCTCCCGAGTGATGCATCTGACAGCGTAGCCAGGCCAAAAGTCCGCCGCTTTATTTCCAGATAAAGGGGTATTATATAGTCAGAGGGGTGAGGGGAAAGGAGGAAAGAAAGAATGAAAAGAATGGTGCTGTTGCCGGTTCATAGATGGCGATAGCATCCCTTCCTCCTAATAACCATAGCGCTCCACAGGTTTCTTGACCCGGGTTGACCTGCTCTCTTGGGAAGCTGGGTCTGCGGGGTCTGACGTGGATGCGTTGTTCTGAACAGCCAGCGGATGGTCCACTGGTTCTGCTGCTGGACTGTCTGTACCCGTGAGTGTGGATCCCTCGACGTTGCGCTTGAGGATTTGATCAGCATGACGACGGACCACCACATTATCCTCCGTCTTGACGGTGACTAGTCGAGCTCCTGTTGTTGACTTCACCTTTCCGGGTGTCCACTTGTCACCAACCCGTAGTTACGGACTAGTACAGGGTCCCCCGGAGCTAAACTCCTGCTGGCGTCGTCCGACTCTGGTGTAGCTGCTCTGCTCTGGACAGGTTTGTTCCTGAGAGGAAAACACATGTCAAGTCTGGTGCGTAGTCGATAACCTCACAGTAACTCTGAAGGTGATAGGCTCGACTGCCTTGGGGCATTCCGGTATCGACACAAAACTCGTGCGAGTGCGGTTGAGAGATCCACGCCAGGCATCTTCTTTAACCCATCCTTAACCGTTCTGACCGCGCGTTCTGCCAGCCCATTGCTTTGTGGGTGGTAGGGCAGTGTTCGAATGTGGGCAATGCCATTCCTGTTCATGAATTCAGCGAAGTCCGACCCAGTAAAGGGCGTGCCGTTATCAGTTACTACAGTGCGCGGTAGTCCGAACTGGCTGAAGAGCGTACGCAGCGCGTTTACCGTGCTGCTTGACGTTGCACTCGAGAGTGGAATGGCCTCGATCCATTTTCTGTGGGAATAAACCACGATCAGCAACATTTTGTCCCTGATAGGTCCAGCGAAATCGAGGTGCAATCGGGACCATTTTTCTTCTGTAGCTGGCCAGTTTAGTGGTTTACGTGCTGGAGGCATTGATAAAGCCTGGACACAGTTTCTGCATTCATCGGCTATTCGGCTAATGTCCCGGTCGATCTCCGGCCACCAAAATTTGGACCGTGCTACCTCCTTCATGGTGCAGACGCCCTGATGGGCTTCGTGCAATATCATCAGCAGTCTACCGCGCGCCTGTTTGGGGACTGCTGCACGATGTCCCCACAGTAGGAGGCCATCCTGAACAGATAATTTATGTCGCTTTTTGTAGTGATGCAACATCTCAGTGTTACCGGAGCAACATGCTTTGGGACAATCCTCCTGGACGTACCTGCGGACAAGTGCTAGTACCACGTCCGTTTCTGTGAGTGACCGCAATTCTTCTATAGTGATGGCCGACTGGTCCCACTGGTCGATGGCGACCTATCAGCCGCGGAACCCATCGCTATGCAAGTGTTTAGGGAAGGGCAACACCCCTGAAGGGCTTAACGGCAGCTCCTGGATTACTCCCAGTACCAAGAGCTCTACCGTAAGCCTAATGCCGCTGGCCCGAGCAGCAGCGGTAACCCCGATGCTGACGGCGTCTCGTCCGCATCGGGGAAGAATGCCGGCGGAGACGACATGAACGCTCAGGCGGATAAACGGTAGACAAAGGCTAGGGTGCCATACATGAAGAAGATCCAGCTCCCACAGCTGCCAACCGATCTTTGCAAGGTTGTCTTCAGACCGCCAGTTCCAATCGACTCCCCTCTCAAAGTAGGGGCCACTCTACTTCAGGCGATTGGCAGCGCAGCTGGCATCAAGGACGCCCGAGTGTTCGAAGAAGATATTGCCCAGTGACACCCAGTCAACCAAACGATTGCTATCAGCACCCCAAACAGGGCTCTGGAAGAAGCTTATAGGAAAGTAGCGTCCTTTACCCTCAACGGAAAGACGTATCCTGTCAAAACTTACGTACCAACTCCGGATCTCTCTGTCAGCTTCTTTTAAAGCCAAATTGTGTCGAGTCATGAGATACAAGCCTATATGTCACTAGTACTTCTCGCTAGTGTAAAATCGCTTCTTTCAGCACTAAGAAGAATGCACATGCTGAAAACTAACGGCTAAAGTCTCGTTCCGTAACAAGGAATTCAGTGATGTGAGCTGCTGTTAATTCATTCGCAAATGAGTACAAGAACGAAACAAAATCATTTACATTAAAGATAATGGTGACGCTTGACTTCGCATTATAGCGCTGTAAGGTGAGTAGATATTTTTATTCTAAGAATTAGATAGAAAACTTCTTTAAGTGAATTCGCTTTGAATCACCCTTGAAGAGCGTTTCTCATGCACTGTAAAATTGAAATCATTTTCCTCTCTTTTGAAATGTCACCACGAACTTTTTCACAGGTGGAGCGCCGGACAGCAAATACTCCATGGACGGCGCATCGTAGTTATAACCCATACCGCCAACCTGTGCCATCACAGTTCCCTTCGGAAGTTTTCCGAGCGCGATGGACATCCATGCAGAGGAATCTTCCCCCCTCACCGTGCCCTTCACTGCTAGCACGAAGAGGGGTCAGATTGATCAATGCTTATCCACTTGGAATGCAGTGCTGCTCCGAGCGCAAATGGAACTGAGAGAAATTCCACGTCAACCTGGGGACTTACTCCTATGGAGCAGACTTTATCCTTGCGACAGAAAACATAACCCCAGTACTGTAAACCAGGTGGGCAAGCCCCTCTACTTGGTTATGAACACTTATCGCTGTGTAACAGCTCTGAATGTTACCATAGGTGGTGGCGGTGGTGAAAAAGTATATTTGGGAGCCTTAAGGGATTACATGCTAATGACGGGTCGGCTCTTGGCTGCGTGTTGTAGCCCGGAGCTGGTGCTTCCCAGCGACACCCAAAGCCCAGGCCGTCAGCCGCTTTTGAACGGCCGGGTCAGAGCTGGACACCGCAGCCTCCCATCGCTTGAGGTCGGAGAGTTGCCAAGTGGCTGGAGGGTGGAATTCCGAGCATTTGATCATAATATGCTCAAATTCAGCTTTAGGTGCCCCACACAGGGTGCACTGCGGCGAGAACAGTACTGGATGGATCAAAGATAAGAAAGCAGGGGATGGGAATGTATGGGACTGAAGCTGGAGCCACGTCACCTGTTGTAGCTTAGGCATAGATTTATGAGGTGGAGGGTAGATGGTTAATTGATCACGGTATTGGAGAGAGATTTCGTGATAGGATACCATGCGCTCGCGAGCATCTCCCCAGGCAGTGGCAGTCCCTGCTCGGCTGACGTATCCTCGAGCAAAAGAGTGAGCTGCTTCGTTGCCTGGGCGACCCGTGTGAGCGGGCACCCATATTAGTTGAATAGGGTGTTCGGGTGGGGGGAGGGAGGCGAGGAACCGGAAGGCTGGGGTAGAGATCCGACCGCGGGCGATGTTCCGTACGGCGGATTTAGAATCGCTAAAGATGATTGTGGCTCGGGTGGTAGCTATGGCGAGGGCAACCGCCGCCTCTTCCGCCTCCAGGGAAGTGGGGACAAAAGTTGTACCGGCCGCGACCAGTTGCAAAGAGTTGGAAACAGCGCTGAGGGCGAACGCTGGGCGGGAGGGGTATGAGGCAACGTCTACGTAAACGGTCTCTGGCTGGAAGCCATAGTGTTTGTGAACAGCTTCTGCGCGTGCCTTGCGCCGAGTGACATGGTGCTCTGGGTGCATATTCTTTGGCAGGGGATGCAACTTAAGAACGCGGTGTATCGCAGGGGCAAGTATATGTTGTGTAGAGCAGTGACCGGGAGGTGGGAGATGGATGCAAGCAAGGATGTTCCAGCCGGTGAGGGTAGATGATAATCGCTCCAACTGGGCTGAGCGGTGGACTTCCATGAGCTCAGTTAGGGAGTTATGGATGTCCATGTGAAGAAGGCGTTCATTGGAAGTGTAGTGGGGTAAGTTGAGGGCGGCCTCGTACGCCTGTCGGGTAAGGGTGTTAACCTTGTCTTCCTCCACCCGCGTGAGGAAAAGGTAGGGGAGCGAGTACACAACACGGCTCAGGACAAATGCCTGTACCAGGCGTCTGAGGTCATGCTCGCGCATGCCACGATGGCGATTGGCTATGCGGCGAATGAGGCGGATTGTTTGATGAACCATCACCATCAGCTTAGTGATGGTTGCGGTATTCTTGCCAATGTTTTGTATCAGGATACCAAGAATCCTGATGCCCACTTCTAGTATCCGGGTGTTCTCAATTGTCATGAAGATGGGGGGAGGAGGGCCTTTATCTGTACGACACCTAGGAGGTCGGAGTATGAGAAGCTCCGATTTGGTAGCGGAACAAGCCAAGCCGACATTTGCGGCAAAAGATACTACAATGTCTGCTCCGGCCTGTAATGTATCTTCCATGGCGCCAATGTTACCTGTGGAGGTCCAGAGTGTAGTATCATCGGCGTATAAGGAGTGGGACAGGGCAGGGATTTGGTTGAGAGCGTGTGCCATGGGAATAAGGGTAATATTAAAAAGCAGTGGAGAGAGGACAGAACCCTGTGGGGTGCCAATGCTACCGAGTTTGAAAGATGGAGATGAGAGCGAGCCGATGATTTCTGCTGCGCGATGACTAAGAAAGGCGGATATGTACTAGTGGACACGCGAGCCGACTTGAAGCGACGAGAGAGCATCTAAAATGGCTGCGTGACGGACATTATCAAAGGCCTTTGTGAGATCTAGGGCAAGAATTGCTCGGGTGCGCTTTGCGCGGCGGGGGTGAAGGACATGTTCTGACAGTTGCAGCATAACATCCTGTGTGGAGATGTGGCCGGAAGCCGACCATTGTGTCAGGGAAGAGGTTGTGGTCATCCATGTGGTCTGGAGGCGTGCGAGCACATGTTCAAAGAGTTTGCCAAGGCAGGAAGTTAGAGATATGGGTCGGAGATTCTTGATGTCGAGTGGTTTGCCGGGTTTAGGGATAAATGTGATACGGGCGTGTGTCCACTGGGCCGGAAAGGTTCCCGTGCGCCAGCATTGGTTGAAGAGTTCCGTGACCGCATCGACAGACAGGTCATCCAAGTTACGAAGCATCTTATTTGTGACTCGGTCCGTCCCCGGGGCTGATGTCGTCCTGAGGCGGTGCATCGCCGCCCTGACTTCGGCTGAAGAGATTTCCTCATCAAGGGTAGTGTTGGGAGAACCGGTGCAGGAAGGGAGGGGGTAGAAGGGGTTGTAGTGATGTACTGATCTTTTAAGGTCTGAAGGAGGGCGTCATCGTCTAGGGGAAGCTGATGAATAATGCGGGTAATATTCTTACGCTGCGTGGCCTTGGTGTGCCCAGGATCAAGCAGGTAGCGTAAAAGCGACCAGGTGTCTTTAAGGCCTAGATTACCGCTCATGCGGTCACAGACCTGCCCCCACTGCTGGTGAGCGAGGTCCCTTGTATAAGCTTCAATTTCTTTCACAAGGCGGGAAATTCGCCGTTTGAGGGTGCGATTATGCCTTTTGGACAGCCAGCGTTTCTGAAGGCTGGCGTGTGCCTCCCACATGTGGAGAAGGCGACTATCCGCAGCCGAAGTGTCCTCTGGTTCCGGGATAGTGGATGTCGCCTACTCCACATCCTGTGTGAGAGAAGCCACCCAGGCCTCCAAGTCCACAATTGTGTCCGGGGCGTTTTGCTGGATGCGGCGAAATCGATCCCAATTGACCACACAGTCCCGATTGCATATGGGTGGGGTGAAGGAAGAGATGGAGAGCTCGGTGCATAAAATGTAGTGATCACTGCCTAATGAGTGAGTGGTATTAGTCCAGCGGCTTTCTCGAACGCCTTTTGAGAGAGCCAAGCCTGGGCTTGTGTCGTGCTGAATGCTAGATCCGATTCGGGTGGGATAGGAGGTGTCGTTGAGAATAGAAAGCCCTTCGTCCTGAACGAAGGACAAAATTGCCGTACCCTTACGGCAGTTCTTTTGGTAACCCCAGCTGGTATGGCTAGCATTGAAGTCGCCAACCACTAGTAGGGATCCTCCCGCGCTAACTGTGAGGGCTTTCTTGATTGCGCCAATGAGGGGGGCAGGAGCGCTCTTGGGAGGGCTATAGATGTTGAGAACAAAAAAGGTGTGTGCTTTTCGTGTGCGGGGTAGGAGTTCCAGCAAGAGACCATCCACGTCATCCATCTCAAGATGGTGTTCGACCGCTGTAAAGTTGCGGTGCACCAACGACGCTACCCTGGATTGAGGCTGGGTGGAGGGCTCGTAAGTAGTAAAGTCGCGGAGCTTAACTGAAACAAGCGTCTCCTGCAGCGCTATCACCGCCGGTATCTCGCTAGGGGATAGGGTAGATAAGTGAAGTTGCAAATTATTCCGCTTTGTGCGGAAACCTCTGCAGTTCCGCTGCCACACGGTAATTCTGTTGGGGTGTGCCGCCATGTTGGGTGCTATCAGTAATAGCTAAAGGGATGGGTAGTACAGTGCAACCTCAGGGGAGAAGCTCACAAACTTGGCTTTGGATTTGAAAAAACGAGGCTTCTTGAGCACTTTGACGCTTCTCAATAGCCTCTAGTCGTTTTGCGGCGTTCGTCATCCAACTCTGGGTTTCGGCGCGGAAAGATTGTACCGAGCGTTCCAGGGACTGAATTGCCGTCATAAGGAGGGCAGTCTGGTCTGGCATTGATGGCTCGGAAGGAACTACCCCAGTGGCTATCTTGCGTTTTGCGGGAATGCCACGAGCAGGCGACGTAGCGCGCGAAGAGGACGCGGAGGGGGGAGAGTTTGAAGGAGTTTTGGAAATGGTGGGAGGTGCTTGGGTTTGCAATACTGCAGGGGACTGCTCTCGCCTTAAAAGGAGTTGTAGCTGCCGTTTAGGCTTGGCAATTTCTTCACACTGTGTTTGTAACTGAGCTTTAAGTTCCGCATTCTCTCGCTCGAGCGGGGAAGACTGCGGCCTCCAGCTCACCTGTTTCGTGGATTCCTGGACTGTTTGGCCCGGGAGTGGCGGGAAGGACCTCGAGCGGCTTCTGCTGTGGCCATGGCGGGATCCCGTCTTGGAGCGACTGCGCGTCTTTGAAGACGATCGAAACCTGCTTCTTGATGGTCTAGATGACTTGAGAGTTGTCTCAGGAGGTCGAGCGTCCGAAAGCGTTATCGGCGGTCTGGATTTTTTGGATGAGTTTCCGGAGCGTTCGAAGCGCACTTTGCAGCGTTTGGTCCCCGTGAAGTGGGCTTCACCGCATAAGATGCACCTGGGCGTGCAGTCCGGCGTTTGCTTGGGTGGATGGGCAACGCCGCAGCGGGAACACAGGTCAGTCTTCTCCTTGGGACAGACGTCGGCACGGTGTCCAGGCTTCCGACAGATTAAGCAAGCTTCAACTTTTGCCTTGAATGGGTAGCAAGAATAAATAGTGCCGTAGAAGTTCAGCTGACGCGGTACCTCCGTGGTGTCGATCAACGTGACTAAAATTGACTTGGTCCTGCCGAGCTGCCGGGCATCGGCGATGGTGAAGTACTTGCTCAGATTAAGGGCCACAAGGTCTTGGAAGATTTCATCTTGCGTCTGATTGTAGACGGCTTTGTAAATAATGCCTCTTACGGCATTGTCGGGGGCCGCGACATAAGCTTTCAGGGGGTACATCCGGTCGTTGAGGCGAAGTCCTTGCATGCGGACAAACTGTTTCATTCGCGTTTCAGAAGGTGTCCTCACCGTGAAAGAGTTGTTGTGTGGGTTAATGCGCAACTTGTCGTTGATTCTCGTTTCGTGGTAGTCGACTACTGCTTCAGCACGGATCAGAGGCAGAAGTGCACCTCCATTTAATAGGCGAAGATCCAAGCCCCCGCCCGGTCGGAAAACAACCTTGTAGTCCGATGTCGGCAACCGGGGTAGAAGAGCATGCCTCTTCAGCTTGAGAGTGGAAGTCTTGCCTTTCGGCGCGGAAGCAAGGTTGTCCGAACTTGTCGAGGCTCCAGCAGACGCGGACGCGCCGCTGTCCGAGGCTTGCTTCAGGTTGGGATAGAGCTTGTTCCGGGCCCGCACCGCACGGGTCCAACGAGGATCATTATGAAATTCTTCTGGTGAAATATCTTCTCCTCCTACACCAACTTCCATCTTGAAAGATGAAGCAGTAAAGGAGTTTGGGCGATGAGCAGCCGGCGGCGCTAGGCCTGACCGGCAAATGTATGAGCCCTTGGTAAGCTAGGCCTGACGAGACGCGCTCGGCACGAAGACGAAATCTTCAAAAGATGAGCAAACATGGACGTAGATTGTCCGAAAATGTCTCAAACTGGCGCGGAGCACCTTCACTGGCCGATTTGATGGCGATTAGGTCATTTCAGGTCATAATTCAGCCACGTAAGTTGAAAACCACAGGAGCCGATGTGAAATACGTCCGCAGGCTCCGAACGCCGCGCGGTTCATCTTACCATAGGTGGTCGAATCTTCTATGACGAAACCTTGTGCGATACATTGTTTGCGAATGAGCACATTAACAGTCTTAGCGTTTGCATCGGAAGTAACTTTGCATCTTATAGGTTCTTCTCTGCGATCCCATCAATGGCCATCTTGCAACACATTGGGGCATGATACACAATGAATACAGCGGGGAATCGGACGAGCAGCTGAGACTCAACTACAGACACATGGACCCGGATGCTGATGTTATATCCGCAAGACGGTATGGGAAATCCAACCACATTGTTGTCATCATGGCTGGTATGACGCTTCATAGAGTGCTCCGGTATCCCGGAGCGCTACATAAAGAAAGCATGCTTCAACTGTAGAACAGGACATATAGACAGGACATATGTCCCCAAACTAAAAAAGTGACATACCACCGATGCAGAGATAACCACCCACCACCCCCGGAGGACAAAAACCGACCTGCAAGGCACAATGCATTGCATGCAAAGGGCCACAGAGTACAGGCAGCAGTAACTGCAAGGTCTGCTTTGCAAAGGTAGAGAGACAAGCGCCAAGAAGACTGACACTGACAATTCTCAGCAGCTAAGAGGAAGACCAGAGATCCGGAATGCAGCTGGCTACCAGAGAGACTCCTCACCTTCTTTCCCGCCTCTGCAAAGGCATAGGAGCAAGTCCAACCAAAGCAGGAGCGATTCCGGATGTAGGTCAAGGGACCCCTGCCATAAGAGGGACTCCAAGAATGTCTGGAACGTCGCGGATGACAAGACCATCTACGAGAAGAAAGAAGACAATGATGATACGGTGAGGAATCTGGCAAGAGTTATTGAGAGGCTTCTTTCATGCATAGATAAATTAGAAAAATTGGTAGAAACACAAACAAAACTAATTCAATCCCTCAAAAGTGAAAAATCTCTAGTTATGAAAACTTCAGATAACCCACCCATGGAAACAGATAACGGCTCCCCAGCTAAGAGACCAGCGCCCAATGAGGTGGTGGAGACCCCTACCGCTAAGAAAAACATTGAAGAATGCTCCCAGGGAAGTGCCCCAAGAGTCCCGCTCACTAAAAGAATGAATGAGGTAGAAGAGCGCCTAAATGGCAGCGTCAGAACTTGCGAACTCCATTGTTGGCCTCGGACGTTGGCATCAGGAGGCCACCCAGATTGTGCGAGAACTTAAGATTGCGCATGAGAGCACAGATAAGCAGATTAAGTAGTTAGGATCGGTATTGAATGGCGTGATGGGGCAGCCGCAAATTACCGTATCTCCATCCGAGGTGGAGGGGACAAGTCAAAGTAAAACATGGATTCTGCCAAACGGAAAATAATTCAAGTCTGGCAGTGGAACTTTAGGGGTATGCACGCAAGGCCAATCTACAGATCCACATCCAGAACACCACTGTCAAACCAGACATTATAGCACTACAAGAACCCTCTAGAGTGGCTACTCTTTCAGGCTAAGTTACCGTTACGCAACTGCGAACTAGCCGCAGATATCCAGCAACGACCCTACTGGTCAAAAGGGACATCAGCTATGTGCAGCATGAAAGTGAGGATGTAAACCTAGATTATGCGCTTGTTGAAATCATTCCCGCCGAGAAGGGACAGCGGAGCACCTACGTCCTGAACGTCTCAGTTCTCCCAAGGATCACACCCAGGCAACAAGTAAAATCCTAGACAACATTGTGAGAAAGGCCAGAAGGAATCAGCTTATCATAGTTGGGGACTTAACACCCATAACCCTGAATGGGGTTACCCGAAGACTAATGGTAAAGGCACAGCAATACTCGGGAAGATTCAAGAGCTGGGCCTCACGCTGCTGATTGATACTACCAAACCCACGAGAACCGGCAACAGTATATCAAGCGACACTAATCCTGATCTGTCACTAGCTCAAAACGCGATCAATCCCACATGGCTCAATACTGGGGAATACCTTAACAGCGACCACTACATTCTCGCCACTACAATACAAACCAACTCACGTAAAAAGAAGGCATGGTAGTATGTTCAATTGGGCAAGTTGCTAGACGTTCATAATTGTAAAACAGCGCGAACAACGGTAGACAAGAACGAGAAAGACGCGGGACAGCGCTCGTCCCATGTCCCTCTCGTTCTTGACTACCGTTGTTCGCGCTGTGTTACAATTATGAAGAGGGGCATGGAACTCCTGTAAGCACACCGACTGGGATAAATTCAGGAAAGACAAGGAGAGTAATGCGCCGTACAGCATCTCGGACTTGGAGAAGTGGGTCCAGGATATATGCGTAGACGCGCTTTAGCACACCAGAAGCATAAACACGGACGGGGAGAAAACCATCATAGACTCCAGGCCTAGCGCACATGTGGGAAGCCAGACACGCGCTCATGAAGAAATGGAAAAAGCAGAGAATTAATCGGAAGCTCCGGTTACGCATTGCACGGCTTGAGAAGGAAATTGAAGAACACGCCATTAACCTTACATGCCAGAACTGGTATCAGGTATGCGACGAACATAACGGGCAGCTTGGAAACATGAACACGTGGAACCATCTCCGCCACCTTTTTGATCCAGCCCAGTCCAAGGCAGCCAACCGAAACGCTATAGACCAGATCATCTATGCATATTCCTGAAGCGGTGAACAATTGCTATCGTCACCAAAAAATAAATATGTAAACTCCAGCAAAGATGGAGATTTGTACCCGGACTACACGGGACGCGACAACCCAAATCTTGAGTCTTTCTCGGGCGCAGAGGTCTGGGCCGCACTGTCTCAACTCAAGACAAAATCTGCGCCTGGACCAGATAAAATCAATAATAAGATGCTGCGGAACCTAGATCTAAAGTCGGTCACAGCGCTCACGGATTACTTGAATGAGTGCTGGGAGAGTGGCAGCGTACCCCAATCCTGGAAGCAGGCCAAGTAGATTTTTATTTCAAAACACAACAAGATGATAAACCTCGATAACCTAAGACCAATCTCGCTTACCTCGTGCTGAGGTAAGCTAATGGAGCATGTTGTGCTTAATAGATTGCAGGACTATGCCGAAGAGTACTCGCTTCTACCACACACCATGGTGGGCTTCAAAAGGGGACTTTCTACACAGGATGTGATGCTTCAAACGTCACATGATATCATTAACAGATCTAAAAAGGTACGCAGACTATCCTGGCTATCGAACTAATGAAAGTATTTGAAAATGTCTCCCATTATACTATACTAGAGCACCTAATCGAAATTAACCATCAAAGAAAGGCTTACAACTACATCAAGGCATTTCTGAGTGAGCGCTCGGTGGAACTGCACGTGGGCAATTTGAAATTCGACTCGATAAAGCTGGTAAAAAGAGGCACCCCTGAGGGGGTTGTTCTCTCTTCGTTCCTCTTTAATCTGGCATTGATCAAGATCCCGGATAGACTCGTTAAACTACCAGGAGTACAGGACACTCTACGCCGATGATATTACGGTATGGGCAACTAAGGAGCTTATAGTGCTTCATAAAGGCAAATAAATGCACGCTTGACGACAGTCAATATACAGGGTGTGGAAGTAACAGAGTTTCAAGAGATCAAGATCCTGGGGCTCAGAATACCAACTCTGGAAACGCGCCAGCAATCAACAAACTGAAATGGATGGTTCACCAAACAACCAGACTAATACAAAAATCACTTTAAAAATGAGGCATGGAAGAACACGACCTCTTCAAACTCATAGACGCCTTCATCATAAGCTGGATCGCATACTCCCTCCCGTACTTAAAACTCCAACGAAACGAAGTTGAGAGAATCGACGCCATCATTAGAATGGCTTACAAAACAGCAATGGGCCTGGTTCGCTCGACTCCCAACGAAGAGCTTCTAAAACTCGGAGTCCACAATACCTACGAAGAACTCAAAGAAGCACAACGAACTGCCCAAATAAAGCGCCTACCCAGCACGACCGCCGGAAGGACAATACTTCAAAGATTAGGTATTGAGGGCCTACCCCTACAAGACCTCCCTCAAACTATTCCACGCGATATCCGAAAGAGGATCACCGTCAAACCTCTTCCTCGGAACATGAACCCCCACGCCCATCAAGGCCAAAGAACAGCACGAGCTAAGAACCTGCACAAAACCCTGAGCCGGCTACAGGATGTCATCTACATCGACGCCGCAGAAGACGCGGAAGACTAATATTCGATATGTGGAGTCACACAGCCCAACACTAACCCAGCGATAATCGTTATGGCGGAGACTGTTTCCACATCCAGACCCCTAGTGGCGGGGGAGGCCGCCATCGCCGCGGCCATCGCTTTTACTAAACCAACAACAATAGTAAGAGACTCCAAACTGGCAATCAGTAACTTTGCTAGAGGTAGTCTCCAAAACCGCCTCACAATTACTCAGTAGAATGAAGGAATCTCCTCTCGAGACAGATATCGAATTAATATTAACGCCGGCTCATGCGGGGCATCCGGGAAATGCGGCTGCCTACCAATACGCTCGAGAATTAGCCGGCTGAGCGTTGGCGCAAAATCAGGTACCAAAACACTTCGGTGAGTCAGCCGTATCATACCACGAACTCACTGCACATTACAAAGCAATGAGAAGAACATTCCCACCACCCGATAAAACACTGACCAGACAACAGGTAATATAGAGACAGCTAAAGATGGGGACCTTCCCCAATCCAAACTACATATCAAAATTCATAAATAAGAATATGAATCCCTTCTGCCGGTTTTGCGGGGAGAAAGACAACTTCGAGCATATGATCCGGGCATGCAAAGCCCATGAACCTTCCTCATAACTCTTGCATGATCCCTCTAAATATGCTTGGGACGAGCTAAGGTCCAGCGGTGACCCTGGCATTCAGTTCAAAGCCGTCGAATGGGCCGGCGTTTCCAAAAGTCTCTACGGCCTGCGGAACGCTAGCTGACTTCCCCTATTCCTGCCACTTAATGTGAATGAAGCTTTATCAGCTTCAGCCTTGCGAACTTGATGGCCGCATTGACCCACCTGGATGGCTACCCGGAGCTGTGTGGACAGCGCCCACCATGAACCTGTTCTTCATCTCTGTAACAGTGTGCAACTGCCTAAATATGATAATCTGCTTTCTTGCTTCGAACGTCGAGACTGGGATGGACGCCTCCTTGTGGGTGCTCTCTACTGTAGGAGGCATCGCAGCAAAAGTCGCACCTACCCACATGAAAGATATGATTTCATATGCATGCAATATGATTGTCTGTCCCGAGTGTCCTCCTGAAGTTCGCAGGGCACATGAACTGCGCTCGTTCTGTGGCTTTCTTTTATCCTTTACTTTGTCTTCGTATTCGCGCTGTTGAAATTAATAATGAATAAGTGCCAACTCGCCCAACAAAGTACCTTGGTAACCATAACGCCGTCATTGGAAGTCACAATATTGGACGACTGCGGTCGCTTGAACCCCCGCTCGGCGGTGCCTCCGACCTGGGATGAATATCATGGAAGTGGATGGCGAGACATCTCGCCGGAAGAGCTAGGACCGCAGCAGGAATTCCGCGAGCCCCCAGAAAGCGAGAAAATAAGCACCTCAGCAGAGACAACCAAAAAAGCCAAGATGGAAGTGGGGCAGGCAGCGAGGAAACCAAAATGGCTCTTGGAGTCAGGATAAGAAGGCAGAACGCCCGGTGATATCACAAAAGCTGTGTTTGCCTGCGGAAGATCATAAAATTATTGCTCGCCAGAAAGGTGGACTACATTTCAGGCTCCTTAAAGGAGCGCAGATTCACGAGGCCATATGAAAGGCCGCTGAGCTCAGCGCTGAAGAAATACAGGTGGACACCATTTGCAATAATGAGA
>JAJIZL010031498.1:6635-18096 GCA_023969395.1 Amblyomma maculatum | reverse complement strand
AGATTACAAACATAGAAAAATGGACGAAGACCCTCATGCGTCACGTTGGAGAAGCAACAAAGAATCTTGTAGGGGACGATGCCCCGGATATAGCTGATAGCAAACTCCTTCACATGTGGGAGGCAAAACTTGGTATGGAACGCAGACTAAAGAAGCAAAAGTGGAACCGTAATCTTAGAAGGAGGATAGCTAGACATAATAAAGAAATTGAAAATTATGTGGTTAAATTATGCGAACAGAATTGGTGCAGCAGATGCGACGAGATGGAAAGGGGCATGAGCCTTTCCAGAACGTGGGGTCTGCTGAGACACCTATTAGATCTGACCAACTCAAAATCCCAGTTGCGGCGGCAGCTGCGTCCCTGTGACGTAGCGTGACTGTCGCGCATGCGCAGCTTGGTCAGCGCAGAGGAAACGCGAAACTCTTCTAACCCACGTAGTTAGTGTAGCTCACGCTACAAAACTGTCACAAACCTTTCGATCAGCCCGCGCTTATTGGTCGATGGTTTTGCCGGCAAGAATCGAGCAATAGGAGCGAGTTTACTCGATCGATTTGTAAGATTAGTGACAGTTTTTGGATGCACGCGGACGCAGCAGCAGCCGTTCTGACTTGAGCTCTTTTCTGAGACTGGAGAGGAGTGGATCACGATCAAGATCCAGTTTCGGGGAAAGGAGGAATCAATCCATTGGCCGGTCGAGTTCTAGGAACCGATCCGGAGGTCACACATGATCTAGGAAACAATCTAGGGGCCGTATATCATCCTGCAGGCTCCTGTTTCCTGGTGTCAGCTCGGCATAGCCAGTTATCAACTGCCAGTAGTGGTCACCCATCATGCCATGAGCCAGAGAGGGAACGGGCCAGAAATGTTGAGGTCAACTTCGGCAATCTCATTAGATCGTAGGTTCAGGCGGGAAATGGTGGTGCGAGGTACCATGGGCTTGCAAGGCACCAGAAATCAGATGGCAGATATATATTGCTACTCGCCTATAGGGGCAAAACTGTGGTCAGGGCCTGAAGTTTGCGTATACTTGGCATAAAATCCCATGCTACCGCTGACGGCCGACAACTTCATCTTCACACATGTTGCCATCCATCAGCCACGTGACGAGGTTGTGCCAAACGCGGGGCAACAGTGGACAAGGGGCAAGAGGCATACTGGTCGAGTTACCCAGACATCAGCAAAGGAACTATTGTTGGCATCACCTGCCATTTTGTTTCTTGCATCAAAAAGAAATACAGAGCGCATTTGGAACCTGGTTAGATCGAACGCTAAAGCACAGTAACTGAGCGCCGCCAGAACGCAGGTTACCACGAACGCTATAGCAAAGCAGGATAGAAGTGCATGCCCCGCCTCCAGTGAGGAGGAACGCGGAAGAATCGAAGGATCAAAACATAACGATACAGGAGGTCAGTAGAATTATTGACCGGAAGCTAGAGCAGAAACTCGATGTCTTCTTTAAGGAGATAGCTGCAGAACGTGCGGCAATTAGGGTGCCACTAAATGCGTTCACTATCAAGTTCAATAAGATAGATGCGCACTTCGCCGCGCTGGATGGAGAAAGGACGCCAAAAAACAGAAATATAGCATATCATTGCCATAAAAAATAAAAGGCACACTATTTGGCAGTGAAGATGGCCGCTTCTGCAGCAACTCCTTAGTGAAAAGAACAATCCGGAAGCAATCGCGTTGCAAGAAGTATGCATACAGGCAAAGCTAACGGCATATAGAGCTTTCTGTACGGAAGGGAGAAACTGCCTGTGGCTACACTAATTAGAAGAAACATAACTGCAATTAGGCAAGACACGGAGGGTAAAAACAATGACCACGTCCTTGTCAAACTCGTATCAAACAAGAAGACAGGAAACATTATTTTTATATTCTTTTGATACAACACCACTATACACGTTTTGTCAGTTTTGTACGATCTGCAAGGCCACCACCCTGTGATGCCTGCTAGTCTGCTTCCCGAGATGAAGCGCAGCAGTGGGGGTCTTGAAGACCAACGAGCGCTGCAGTTAGCGCTCGAGATCTCCATGCTGGGACTGAACAACGAAAATGACTCTGCACCCTAACCTGGAAGCATCCTGAATGTATACAACACTCCGAGGCAGAGAAAGGACAAGATCGGCACACTATTCCAAAAGGCTCTGAACCAAGTTCTGATCGCTGTAGGGGACTTTAACTCTCCCCACCCAGCGCGGGGCAAGAAGCGAGAAGATATTAAGGGCCGGATCCTCTAAAAAAACGCGCAACAGGCAGGGCTAACGCTGTTAACGGATCCACGGAATCAAACACGACGCGGAAACCGCATGAGAGAAGCCACTTCTCCGGATTTCCCCTTTCCTATCCATGTAAAAGACGCCACTTGGTGTAACACTGAGAACCTTGGCAGTAACCATTACATCATCGAAACTCTGGTGGAAGAAGGACTGCGAAGAATTAAAAGCAAGAAGGCTACAATAATGGAGTAGGAAACCTTCCAGGAAATCAGAAGCCAAATAGAAAGCGCAGAAATCAAAAATATAGAAGAGTTGACAACAGCGCTTCGCGCAAATGGTAAAGAAGACACCGTAGAGGTGCCCAAATGAGCACATCTGGTGGAAGTAGCCAGCAGTCTTCTGCACTTACGGCAAGCCAAAAATGAATTGGAGAAGAAGCTAAAGCAACCAAAATGGTACAGGACCCTAAACTGCACACAGGACTGGCTCAACAAAAAAAGGTAGAATATGCACTTCAGCTATGTCGAAAAAATTGACAATCTACATGCAATAGGATGAAAAGATCCATAGGTCCATAGGACTGGCCAAGACATGGCAGCTACTATGCTAACTCCTAAGCCGGAAAGTTGCAAGTCATCGCAGAAGCAAACAATTCAAAAGATTGTCCATTCCTACGATGGGAGATTCTCCAAGAATTACAGGGACGCTATGTGGGAATACCTACCACAGACCTCCAAACCTGGACCTGGATAGACAAATAGGAGAAATAGTAGTCAGGGCTGGAATTTCTCGCATTAAAACAGTCAGCTCCGGGGCCATATGTAGTAAGCATCAAAATGTTGCGAAATTTGGACGACGACACAGTCGCTGCCTCCGCAAGATACATGCAAGATTGCTGGCAACTAGGACGACTTCCAACCATATAGAAAACAGCGCAGATCGTCATGATCCCCAAATCTTGCAAAAAGCTACAGATTCAAATTTTGAGACCAATTTTCTTGGCATAGTGTGTGGGGAAACTCGTGGAAAGTCATCCTGACAAGACTGAACAGATACATGGAACACAACGGACTCTACCGAAACTCTGATTGGCTTCAGACCTAATCTGTCAACCCAGGATATTAATCCAACACCAGATCATTCAAGCACATACTGAAGACACGCGAGTTATTCTGGGCCTGGACTTCGCGAAGGCCTTCGATAACATCAAACACAAAGCAATACTTGAAAACCTACAAGATCTTGGCGTAGGTGAACAAACATATAACTAGGTAAGGGGCTTTCTCTCAATGCGAGAAGCAACGATCCAAATTGGAGAACACAAGTCGGGCAAATTTAGAGTGGGCAGCAGAGGAACACTCCAGCACTCAGTACTCTCACGCCTTCTCTTCAATGTTGCATTCATCAAGATCCAATGAAGCTAGAAGATATTGAGGGACTAAACCACAGCCTCTATGCAGACGACATCACACTGTGGACCACGGGAGGCAGTGATAGACAAATCGAAGACATCCTTCAGATATCTGTAAAAACTGTTGAAGAAAACGTAACCCCTAGAGACCTGAAATGCTCTTCCGAAAAGTATGAAATGCTTTTGTACCAGCCATCACGCAGCAGAATGGACAAAGAGCAACCGAGAATCGAACTAAAGGCCGGCGAATTTCTCATTCCCAGAGTGGACAAGATTATGATCCTGTGTATGTGGCTGCAGCAAAATGTCGTCACAGAACAGCTGCTAACTCAAAGGCTGCGCTCAAGAAACGATGAGTCTAATTAGGCGCATCGCAAATCGAAAGTATCGAACGAAAGAAGCAAACCTCCTAAGCCTTGTACACTCCTTCGTCATCAGCAATATCGCCTACGCTGTCCCTACTTACACCTTGCGAACTGCGAGCAGGCTAAGGTTGAAGCAATAGTCAGGAACAGCATAAAAACAGCCCTTGGTCTCCCCATCAGTACGTCTACGAACAAGCTAATGAAGCTTGGGACGCACAATGCGCTGGAAGAGGTGATAGAGGCCAATCAAATCTCCAATTGCGAAAGACTGGCAAAGAACCGGACGCGAAGAAGCAAACTTGTAAATCTAGATATTCGATATGAAAGCCAAAGTTACCAGATGACGTATGTCCAGATGGAAGTCAAGAAGCGACTAAAAATCCCCCCGCTGCCACGAAACATGGATCCAGAGCATCAGGAGGAAAGAAAGAAGAAAAGGGCGGGAAGGCTACAGAAGATATAATAACGACAGGACGTAATTTATGTCGACCCCGCCGAGTATGAGGACAGGCATGTTAGGGTGGACAATAGACCCCTTTCATAAATGTTAAGTCGGCTTCACCTCTATGCTGCATTCCCCACTAATGGCAGAACTGCAATGTATTGAAACATTGTATTATGGCCATAATTAATATGATTTATGCATCAGAACATATTCGCATAACTACCCTATTACCACTAAATGCATCTGTGTAGAAGCAATATGCGATTTCAGGCCTATATCGCCGTTTTTCTGGCAGCCAGTGACGCCATGTTTGGGGAAAGAAGCAGCGTGGGAAAGCCTACTTAACGATTTTTGCAAGGGGTCCATAGTACGGACAATGGGTACTACAATTATAAGTAATTCGATAACATCAATATGCAATTTTGTCAAGGCAAATGTCTCTCCTCAGGTAGAAAGGATACTAAGAATATGTAGGAAGCGACCGGAAAGTCCAATGTTGCCAGGAGACATATAACATAGCAACATGGAACATAAGATCTATGACGCACGGTAAACTGGATGTCGTCAAGCGAGATATGGGCAGATTGAACATTGATATCTTGGGTATCAGCGAACTCAAGTGGATCGGAATGGGAGAATTCCAGCGACCATTATGTCTTATTGTGGGCACGAATACAGGAGAAGGAATGGGGTCGCTCTCTAGTAAACAGAAGAATGGGCAAAGCAGTGCTAGGTTCCAACCCCAAAAACGACCGAATGATTTCACTTCGGATCCAAGGTCGCCCTTTTAACATATAACAGCAGAACAATATTGACCAATGCATACCAATATATATTCAATGTTGACAAGACAGCCATATTGGCAGAACATTATTGCCCAACCTATGCCATGATATGTGCAATGCTGGCCAGCCATCAAGGCTCATTAGACAATATCGACCAGTAGAAACCAAGACATTACAATATTAGGAAGCCGCCAAAGTTGGTTGGACATTATTGACCACTGTATACCTAGAAAAATTCAATATTGAGAAGCCGTTATTTACTGGACAATATTTACCAGGTTATACCATGGTGTGGAAGATATTGGCAAACCATTGTAGCTGGTTGGCCAATAATGACCAGGTTGTCTCATTGTGTATACAATAATGGCAAGCTGTTCAATATGCATGGGCATTATTGACAGCGTTTAGCCAGTTGAATGCCAATAACGGATATGGGTGAAGTTCACTGGACCAATAATGATTGTTATAGCACGGCTGCACATTATTGGTAGCTCATTGGCACCATTGGGCCACTTGTGGGCCAGTAATCCCCAATCAATCCACAATATTGGGCCGATGGCAGGTGCTGCCTCGGAAGAACATGATATAACCATTTGAACCAAGCGCCGTTCTTGCCCCGGGAACTGCGACTGTTAGTTTCCCTCAACAGTGCCGGTCGAACGTCAAAGTGGGGATGGGGAACGGCGACGAGGGGAAGCTGATCGGCGAGTGGTATACGCTCGATTGCCGCGAGATACAATGTCGGAACCGGGCGGAGTCCTCGGCTAGGCTGGTACGTATCGTACGTGTAGTTCCAGAGGTTAGCTCGAGAAGTTGGACCGCTCTTTGAAAGGAGAGGCTGCGAAGTTCCGGCTCGCTTCGGGGTGACCCATTCCTAATGAAATATTTATATTAAAAAGAGTCCGTTTAAGACGCTGGGAGGTGAAAGAAATATTTGTATTGGGGTACCATGAAATCCGTTGCCGTTTTTGGCGGAGAGTGTTTTCAATGAAAAAATAGCAAACCAGGTAATACTTTCCCTGTATACTTTGAACCCAGCCAGAATCTGGAGATAAAGAAGCAAGTTTGTTTGGTGTCATAACAGTGACCGAAAGCCATTTTTTCATCTCTGCAGGACCAGCTTCCTCATCCTGCGCCTCATTTTATTAATTCCTGATTTACCTTCCTCCTTTCCTCCCGATATTTGAAACTTTGAAATAAAAGGGATTTAATTCAATGCATATTTTCTTCAGAGCTTGGCAATCTCAGCAACCACATAGTCTTTAAACAAACTGCTGTTCCACGTAGTTGTGCCATCGAGGCCGCTCCTATTCACCGCCCGTCAGCGTCCCATCTTATGTGAATAGAGAGTGGCTCGTAAAGCGCTTATAGGCACATAAACGTTTGGCGCTGACGCACGTGGTCTCTTCGTATGAGCGAGTAGGGAGCGCATTTTTTGAGGGGCTGTCGCACGTTGAGACACTTGAAGCAGCTCCGCTCTCCAAAATCTGCGGTAACGCCCCTCTCGACCGCTTTTGTAAGCAAATCAAACTTCGGCGGAGTTTCATGATCATTTGGAGTATTGGAGGACTCTAGTATTATCTTAAACCTAGGAGGGGTTGTTTAGCTGCTTGCATTGCTTGTAGGAAGGTTAAGTTGCATAAAACAACTTTTTATGTAAATGTTTTGAATTTATTTGTTCACGCGCTTTTCTTACACGCCTTTTATTGTGTCTTCTCTAGACACCGCTGAGGCAGGAGGCAGTGGCCAATCAAGGCCATTTTTGGGAGAGCGATGTGAGCTCGAAGAAGGAAACAAACAAAGAAGGCGTAGTATATTACGTCTCAGCCAGAGGACATAAATAGTAAAGTCTCTCCTCAGGCAGAAAGGATACTAAGAATGTGTCAAGATGACAGAGAAAAATCCGGCTAATATGGGCACCAGCCCATTCCCAGCTTCAGGAAATAAGGGAGCTCATAGGTTTGCCCATGGTCTCACCTTCCGGGCAGGCTCTGTTTGACCCTCAGTACGCCCTTAGCAGGGACAGGCTAGTCAGCTACATTACTGAGCACTATCGACTAAAAGGGTTAGAATACCCATCGGCAGATAGCACAATAAATAAGATTTAAGAAAGCACTTGGATGCACTTACAAACAAGGACTTTTCCGAACCCAACTAACCTAAGCCAGTGCTACAGGGAGCAATTCTCAGATATGTGCAAACTTTGTTAGAATAAGGCGGATCTGGTTCATATGATATGGATGTGTTCAGAAATAAAAATATAAATGAAGAGACAAAAACGAAAAAAATTCGGGAGAATACTGCTGAGCTCACACCCTGAGACTCAGCCAGGTGTATAATCCGGCTGGCCGAACGCGCCGCTCGGGTCCATTGGCGCCAGGCCATCATGTAGGCAGAGAGGTTGACATCTATTCTTTGATAGGTTGACACCACCCCCACTTCGAAGCCTGGTGTTTGGTCATTTGGACACTGGCCTGTGGCGGTAGGAGGGGAAGTGCTGTCCTTGCGGCCGCCACCTCTTTTGCTGTTCTGGGCTAATGGGGATTAGGCAGCCATGGACTATGAATTCGCGCTTTCTAGGCGCTTCCGATAACCTCATTATGAATGGATCAGTTTCTGTGTGTTGCGCTGAGAATGTCTTCAATAATAACGTGCTGCTTGACAGGTGCCGGTGCACCATTGTAGTGTTTTCTTGGTTAATCTTAGTGATCTACCTATCGCCATCTTGAGCCCTTCAAGCTTACCATCAAACAACATTGCCTTGTTTTTGGGACACCACGAAAGTAGAATTGCCGGTCGCACATGAATAAAGCCGCCTAGTGTGCGGGCAAAGGTGGACATCTTTGAGTTCGAGGGTGCAAAGGTAGGCCGAGACACCTATGGAAACGTGTACAAGGCTAGTCGGAAAGACGGGTGTGACAGTAGGGACTATGCATTCAAGGAGATTGAAGGCACAGGCATCTCAACGTCGGCTTGCAGAGAGATTGCGCTTCTGCGGGAGCTGAAACACACCAATGTTTTCAGCTTTAATCGGGTATTCCTGTCGCACAATGAACGAAAGGTTTACCTCCCCTTTGATTTCGCTGAGCACGACCTGTGAAAACCAACCAACATAATTGCAATGGGTGAAGGTTCAGGGCAAGGCAGAGTAAAGATTGCCGACATGGGCTTTACGCGACTAAGTAATAATTAGCGCTTTTTATGTAATACTGTTGGCGCAGTTAAAACCTGGAAGTCGGCTACTGTGGATACCTTCAAGGTGAGTGTAGCTTAAAAATCCCTCTGCTGAGGCTGTCACCCTTTTTTCTCTCTGAAGGCCTTGCTTGTACCATTGGGGTCTTTGAAGCACGGAGTTCGACGAACATCCGAACTCCACGAGCACCAGGAGACGGAAAGTGACCTGATTTTGGGCACAAATTTAGAAATTGTGTCTCTGGGACTGTGGTGGCCGCTTTTGGCTGAGTTGTGTACACGGTCGAAAAGTGTAGAACATGGAGGGTGACAATGAGGACGGAAAATCTAAACCTTAGCGGCGTAGCCCTATCGGGAGCGGATGAAGAAAGCAGTAAGGAGGAGAGATGCCGCCTGGCACACCTGCTCCTGGACAAAGGAACCAGAGACATAACGTGCCCGCCGAAGGCAGCAAAAATCGCAGCAGCCATCATTTGCCGGAGACCACAGGGACATGACTTTCTCTGCACAATGCTCCGCATTTGCGAGACGTGGTACAATGAGCGCGATGAGAGGTTGCCCCGGGCAAGACCCGAGAAAGGGGTCCTCGTGTACACTCATGGATAGCTTATGGGCTTTCCTTGCGAACTTGGGGGGCGCCACTAACCCCAACGAGAGCGGATGTGCGTCGCATGGGCTCTATGAATTTCGGCCTCTGGACCCGTAATTGTTTACACGGCGTTTCTTATTTTGGCCTCACAAGATCCTTGATTGCGCCCGGACCTGGCAGAGCCAACATTTATGAGTGTGCGAACATTTTTGAGGACTTTATGGCATTCTGTGCGTCGACACCGTGCGTCTCACGCCTGGTGTAGAGAACGAAGGCCAGGAACGCGGCGAGACCCGCCGTCATTGAGGCATTTCTCGGTCTCCCACAGGCCGCGGAACCCATCGCTATGCAAGCGTTTATGGAAGGGCAACCCATCACCCCTGAAGAGCTTAAAGACGGCTCCTGGATTACTCCAAGTACCAGGAGCTCTACCGTAAGCCTAATGCCGCTGGCCCCAGCGGCGGCGGTAACCCCGATGGTGACGGCGCCTCGTCCACATCGGGGAAGAACGCCGGCGGACACCCACCGGTAAAAATGTGTACAAGTGTCCCCCGTCCTGGCGGTCGGCTTTTCCAGGGGTGTGCGTTTGGGAGTAGCTCCCTAAATTCCCGCTGCGCGCCCCTCTTCCGCAGTGGGCCCAAACCCAGTTTCGAACATCGCAGCCTGCAAAGGTGGTCCTGTTTGTCTTGCAAAGGTACTTCCTTTGAGCCTCACCTGAAGTGCTCCCTTAGAGCCTCAGCTGCAGCAGTCCTAAAAAACGACGGACCAAATGTCGACCCGCACGGACGGCGGCTACCCCTCTCACCCACTGAGGCCATCCTGTACTACGGCACCCAGCTGGACAACTACGAGCGGACCGAGGCGTCCCAGTACCGTGACATCTGGCATCTGGGCCTCGACGCTAGGAAGATCGAGTTCGACGAGGGAGTCGGCAAGAACGGCGGATACGATGACGAGACCGGCTCCTGCATCAAGGTGATGCACGACCACATCGCTTACCGGTACGAAATCTTGGAGGTGATCGGAAAGGGCTCCTTCGGCCAGGTCATCAGGGCCTACGACCACAAGACCAAAGAGCATGTCGCGCTCAAGATCATCCGCAACAAGAAGAGCTTCAACCAGCAGGCCCTCATTTAGGTGACGATACTGGACCACTTGAAAAAGAAAGACAAGGACGGGTACCACAACGTCATTCACATGTACGACTATTTCTACTTTAGGAATCATCTGTGCGTCATGTTCGAGCTGATGGGGATGAACCTGTACGAACTCATCAAGAACAACTACCAAGTCTTCAGCTTGAATCTCATCAGGAGGTCCGCCTACTCCCTTGTTCAATGCCTGCGGCTCCTCCACCGAAAGAAGATTATCCACTGTGATCTGACGCCTGAAAATATTCTCCTGAAACAGAGGGGCAGCAGCGCCATCAAGGTGATAGATTTTGGCAGCTCCTGCTTCGTGCACCAGAGGGTGTACACGTAAATCCAGTCCCGGTTCTACCGCTCGCCGGAAGTGATCCTAGGCCTCCCGTAGGACACAACTATCGATATATGGAGCCTGGGTTGCATACTCGCTGAGCTCTACACGGGTTTTCCTCTCTTCCTGGGCGAGCACGAGGCCGATCAGCTGGCCTGCATCATGGAGGCGCTCGGGGTACCGCCCGAGCACCTCCATAATGTTGCCATCACCTACGGAAGTGGCGGCCCGCTACAATTTCAGTGGCAAGTCAAGTGAACACCTGTCTTTTACCAAGGGGGACATCATGACTATTGTCTCCGACACGCCGGACTGCAACTCGTTCCAGGCACGGCACACTGGCGGCCGGGAAGGTCTCATACCGCTCAACTACATCCTCTATGTGCAGCATGAAATTAGGGAGATCCAGCTCCCACAGCTGCCTTCCGATCATTTCAAGGTTCTCTTCAGACCGCAAGTTCCGATCGACTCCCCTCTCTGGCAGCACAGCTGGCATCAAGGACGCCCTAGTGTTCGAAGAAGATATTTGCCAGCGACACCCAGTCAACCAAATAATTACTATCAACACCCCAAACAGGGCTCGTGGAGAAGCCTATAGGAAAGTAGTGGCCTTTACCCGCAACGGAAAGGCGTACCCTGTCAAAACCTACGTACCAGCTCCGGATCTCTCTGTCAGTTTTGACATATTCTTAAATGGCAAAATGTCAGAACTTGCAAACTCCATTGCTGTCCTCGGGCGTTGGCAGCAGAAGGCCACCCAGATTTTGCGAGAACTTAAGATTGCGCATGAGAGCACAGACCAGCAGATTATTCACTTAGGATCGGTACTGCGTGGCGTGATGGGGCAGCAGCAAATTACTGTATCTCCATCCGAGGCGGAGGGGACAAGCCAAAGTAAAACATGGATTTCGCCAAACGGAAAATAATTACAGTCTGGCAGTGAAACTGTAGGGAGTACGCACGCAAGGCCAACCTACA
>JAJIZL010031497.1:48501-62833 GCA_023969395.1 Amblyomma maculatum | reverse complement strand
ACGCAGTACGCTGACCTCTCTAAAGGCGTGCTAGCGAGAACTATCTGGGCCCTTTATAACGTTATTCGTATGTTGTTTTCCTGTGGATGCAACAGACGCTTGCACGTATGATTGCTTATATAGTGTCATTTTTTCTTCTGGTCACATAGTTTTGGAGTCTGGCTGGCATTGTACGCAAGCAAATTCTCTGCAATCCTTCACCCCTACCTGAAGACAGTAGCGTGTGTTCTGGGCAGCCTCCCCAGCTGGACGAACTTCGCTCCTACATGCTGGCCAACATCCGTTCCTTCCTCAAGATCAGCGAGATCATGGATGACGAAGACAAGGATGATGAAGGCGAATAAATGTGGTCAAAAGCGCCAATGGCGGCATGTATTAAGAGGGGAACGGCATCGCACGTCACTTGCGGAAAAAGCCACGCAGGACTGATTAGGAAAACACCCATTACCACCCATATTCACGCAGAAATTGGCGTGTTGACACAATGTTCTACTAGCTTTTTTAACCGCGGAAGAAACTTGCGGACATTAAACATATGGCTTCCTTTTTAGCTTCTTACAACAGCCACGTACTGACTTCGCTAAACAAAAATTGAAGGCAAATAAACTGGCATCCATCAACATGACAACGTGGCTTCTGGTCTTTCTTGCGAAAGCATTCACCCCGTCGATTCCAAGCGGCATCCCGGACCGAAATCTGCAGACCTAAATGGAATTGCTGTGGCAAGCCTTCCTTAGATTTACCACGATACACAGATAATTTATGCCCTCACAGTCTATTATATCATTACAAAATGAAGACTGAGGCAATAGAGCGCTTTTCTCAGTATTTTCCCGTGAGTTAAAAAAACCCTATATACTGGTTCGCGGACAATTTTAATTGTAGCTTCTCCTTCTACAACAGTATTGTCTGGCTCAGCCGGAGGAATTGTTACTGCGGGGAAGCATCTCGCAATTTGGAGCGGTTCCTCCCTGAGTGCTTGCTTTTTAGACAGTCTACTAATCTGGACGTTTGCGGCGGCTGTGCAACCTTGTTTCTGGTCCTGCCATAGCACTCCCCGAGTACATATAGCCCATTCCAAAATACATTTGTAAAGTACCCTGTGTATAATGTAATAATACATTCGCCCACATCTAAACTAAAGAATAGCCTGAATGTGCAATAACATACAACATCCTTTCCTTTTAGAAAATGTCCGTAATTACGTTAATTTTATGACCCTGCCATGGTGGTGCTGTGGTTAGGGCGCTAACTGCTGCACTCAAGGATGAGGGATCGGAACTCGGCCGTTCCTGCAATCTTATATACAGGCGAAAAGCAGCCGGCCGTGTTCTGTGCGATGTCAGTGCAGTTAAAAAAAATGTGTGGTTGAACTTTCAGGAGCTCTACCCTAAGGTGTCTCTCAGAGCCCCAGTTTCTTAGGGGTGCTGAATTCTATATACATGAACCAAACCATTACTTGTATGGGCGGACATAGAACTATGTTCGAGCTTGTTGGCGAACACCACGCACAGAATCACTGGCTTCCCTTCATCCTGCATCCTGAACATTGCATTAAAGTTGAGATCAAATACCTCACAAGCAAGTATAGCAAGCTATCGCAGATCACATATGAGGGCGAGGGAAATGAAAGTGAGCAGACGCGAATATATGTGACAAATGAGGTATTTTATTTAAAAGTAGTCTCCATGACCATTTAGACATTTGTCCCTTTTTCCCACTGACTAACGACTCGTGTTATTTTCGTCCTATAATACCCCTTGGATCCCGCTTCAAAATTGACTGTAACTGGCTCTTTCACGTCTTCATCGGATGCTCTGGTTCCCTCGAGCTATTTTTTCGATTGCCCGAAAATGTGGAAGTCGCAAGGCGATAGGTCTGGCCTTTATGGCGTATCTTGCAGCGTTTCCTGCTTGAACATTTCTAGTTCTGTGTTGACAACATCAGCGATGTGGCGATGGGCATTGTCGTGGAGTAAGACGACCCCATTCGTCAAATTTCCACGTCGTTTGTTCTTGATTGCGACACGCAGCCGATCCAGCGTTTTACAATATCGGAAACGATTGACAGTCTATTCAGGCTTAGCAAATTCGTTCAGTAATGGCCCCTGACGGTTGAAAACAAAAGTCAACAGCCCCTTTTCGGCGGAAACAACTGCCTTTGCTCTCTTTGGGGGCGGTGAATTCGTATGGTTCTACTGTAAGCTTTGCCGCCGTGTTGCTTAACAATTGCGTGTCACATTCGTAAATGAGATAGGCTTGTGTGCTAAGCGCATGCCACGCAGAAAATGGACAGAACCAATATTGAGCGGGGTGTTTTGGCTGATTTTCACCTGACTCGCCCTCGCATCTAAGTAAAATTATCTGGATATAACCTGGATGTTACAATAAATTGTGTCAGGTTTTCTTTAACATTTTCAAACTTTTCTACTTCTCATATGAATACGTACAAATTATGACTTCACTGTAGTACGTAAGTAACTACGTAGCTTTGCGCCTAATATGCTGACTGCAATAAACTCGGTACGCAAAATCATATGAAGGCCAAGACTGCAGAGTCGTATATATTTAGCCACATTATACGTAGTTACAGAGATAATGTAATGGTAATCTTGTCTACGTTCATGTTCAAAGACATGGATTAGATCATATCATCATCATCATCATCATCATCACCACCACCACCATCAGCCGGACTATACCCACTACAGGGCGAAGGCCTCTCTCATATTTCTCCACTTAGCCCGGTTCTGTGCTAGCTGCATCCACTTGACCCCTGCGAACTTCTTAATCTCATCCGCCCACCTAATTTTCTGCCGCCCCCTGCTACGCACTACGCTTTCCTTTCCTTGGAATCCAGTTTGTTACTCTAAGCGACCATCGGTTACCCTCTGTTCGCACTACATGTCCTTCCAATGCCCATTTCTTCTTCTTAATTTCCACTAGAATGTCGGTAACTTGAGGTATTTCTCTGACCCACTCTGCACGCTTCCTATCTCTTAATGTTACCCCTACCATTTTTCGTTCCATAGTCCTCTGGGTTGTCCTAAACTTAACTAGAGCTCTCTTGGTTAGCCTCCACGTTTCAGCGTCATAGGTGAGTACAGGTAAGATGCAACTGTTATATACTTTCCTCTTTAGCGATACCGGTAAGCTGCTAGCCATAATCTGCGAGTGCTTGCCAAATGCGCTCCATCCTAATCTTATTCTTCTTGTTATTTCCTTTTCATGGTCCGGATCTGCGGTTACTACCTGTCCTAAGTAGACATATTTGCCTACTACTTCCAGTACTTCGCTACCTAATGTAAACTGCTGTTCCTTCCCGAGGCTATTGAACAGTATCTTAGTCTTCTGCATATTGATTTTCAAGCCTACATTTCTACTTTTCCTGTCTAGGTAATCAATCATTATTTGCAGTTCATCCCCCGAACTGCTAGCAAGGCAATCTTATCAGTAAATCGCAGATTACTGAGGCATTCTCCATCTACCCTTATCCCTAACTGCTCCCATTCCAAGTCTCTGAATACTTCCTCTAAACAAGGTGTGAATAGTACTGGGGAGATTGTGTCTCCTTGCCTAACACCTTTCTTTATGGGAATTTTGTTACTTTCTTTATGCAGAACTATGGTTGCTGTGCAGCCACTATATATATCTTCCAGCACTTTCACGTACGGCTCGTCTACCCCCTGATTTCGCAATGCCTGCATCACCGCCGAGGTTTCAACTGAGTCAAATGCTTTTTCGTAATAAAAGAATGCTATGTATAAGGGCTGGTTATATTCCGAGCATTTTTCTATCACCTGATTGATGGCATGGATATGATCGATAGTAGAGTACCGTTTCCGAAACCCTGATTGATCCTTTGCTTGATTGAAGTCTAAGGTTGTCCTGATTCTATTAGCGATTACCTTAGCAAATACCTTATACGTAACAGACAGTAAGCTGATTGGTCTGTAATTTTTAAGTTCCTTTGAGTCTCCTTTCTTATGAATGGGGATAATGTTTGCATTCTTCCATGGTTCCGGTACCGTCGATGACACCAGGCACTGCGTATACAGGGTGGCCAGGTTTTCTAGCACGATATCCCCCCCGTCCTTCAGCAAATCTGTAGTTATCTGATCCTCTCCAGCTGATTTCCCCCTTTTCATAGTTTCTAGGGCTTTCTTGACCTCGTCCTTCGTCACTGGTGGAACGTCTGACTGTTTTTCTCTGCAGCCAATCTCATAACGGTCCTGACTACTTTGGCTACTGTAGAGATTTTAATAGAACTCCTCGGCTACATTGAATATCTTATCCATATTCGTGATGACGTTGCGCACCTTGTCCCTTATCGCACACATCTGGTTTTTGCCTTTGCCCAATTTCTTCTTTACCGCTTTAAGGCTTCCCCCGTTCTTTACAGTATGCTCAATTTTCTCCATGTTATACTTCCTTATATTGGCCACCTTGCGCTTATTGATTAGCTTTGATATCTCGGCCAATTCGATCTGGTCTGTTGGATTGGAAGTTTTCATACTTTGGCGTTTCTTAATCAAATCTTTCGTCTCCTTAGACAGCTTTCCGGTATCCTATCTAACTATCCTACCGCCTATAAACCGCGCACTCAGTAATAATATCTCTGAAATTATTGTTCCTTGCTTCTAGGGTAATGTCGCCATCTACGGTTAGAGCTGAATACCTATTTTGTAGCGAGATCCTGAACTCTTCTTCCCTCCCTCTCACCGCTAATTCGTTTATGGGTTTCATTCTTACTAATCTGGTGCGCTCCTTCTTCAGATTTAGGCTAATTCGGGACCTCACCATCCTGTGGTCACTGCATTGCACTTTCCCGATTACCTCTACATCTTGCATAATGGCGGGGGTTGAATGAAGTCGATTTCATTTTTAGTCTCCCCTTAAGACTTTTCCATGTCCATTTCCGGCTCTTTCGTTTGCTGAAGAAGGTATTCATGTTTCATACGCTATTGCGCTCTGCAAATTCAACTAGTAACTCCCCCCTGCTATTCTTAGAGCCAATGCCATAGTCACCTACTGCCTTGTCTCCTGCCTGCTTTTTCCCTACTTTGGCATTGAAGTCGTCCATTAGTACATTATACTGCGTCTTTACTTTTCGCATTGCCGATTCTACATCTTCGGAGAAGCTTTCAACTGCCTGGTCATCATAACTACATGTAGGCCTGTACAACGTTCAGTTTGTACCGCCTATTAAGCCTAATTACAATGCCTGCCACCCTCTCATTAATACTATAGAATTCATCTATATTCCCCGTTATACCTATTGACAATAAAACCTACTCATAGTTGTCGCCTCTCTGGTAAACCTTGATTACACAGTACATGCCCATCCTTCAGTACATATATGCCTCATTCGGCCTCCTAGCCTCACTAAGCCCCATGACATCCCATTTCATACCCTCTAGTTCCTGTAAGAGCACTGCTAAACTAGCTTCGCTAGCTAGGGTTCTAGCATTAAACGTTGCCAGGGTCAGTTTCCAATGGCGGCCTGTTCAGCGGAGTCAGGCTTTCTTAGCACCCCTGCTGCGTCACAGGTCTGACCGCCGCCGTGGTCAGTTGTCCCGCAGCCGCTGATGACTGACGGCCGGGGTGTTGTGGAGCTTATCATTAGAGGTTGCGGCCAATTACTGCACCAGGGTGGCCAACTCCTGTTCTAGTGAGGGAGTGCGTTGCCGGAGGTGTTCACCGGCATCAGGTCGCACCCCAAACCTGTTTATGCAATTCCATCGACACGCGGATTTTTTTTTAATCCGGTGGAGAACTGCGCGGCACCGGGATTTGAACCAATGTCCTCTTGAATGCGAGGCGGATGTTCTACCGCTACGCCACCGCTGCCACCTTTGTGCTGACACACAATGTGTACCCTCCTTAATTAAAAGCAGCCCTTTTATAAAGTACATGCTTCAACACAACTTCAAATTTGCTTATTTCCATCAGAGTAATTTGCCCATTTTTTTTCACTCCGCCTTGCTCCCTTCATATTGTACTGACTTCTGAGCCCTACCTTTCACAATCTACTGCTTCTTCCTGGAGTACCTACACCGAATCAGAGTTCGTGTTTGGCCACCATCCCCAAGCGCATTTGGGATCGCCTATGGGCGATCTCAAAGGGCCTACAGGACATACAGGAGCGGGCAAAAACTTAATCTGATCGACCATGCATGGCTAGAAAGGAAGGCAAGAAGGGCAAGCTTTGGACTGTGAAGCGAACTTCGAAAGGTTCTTTCATTGTTTCAAATGAACCTCTCTCTCCTATTTCCCTCTTTTCTCTTTCTCTCTTGAATATCCTGTTTTCAGCTTCCAGGAACCAACCAAGTGCGAGAACAAATACATCAGCTCCAGAGCACTGATGTGTCCCTACAGTGATATAGTTCCCACTCGTTCCTTCAATGGCCAAATCCATCGTGCTCAAGTTTCTTCTCTTGGAAGTACAAAACCGTGCTACGCGCAAAGCTTAATTACCTGCAGTTAAAGCGCTCGCTCAAGCTTAACGCGGAGTATACAGTCCAAAGCAGCAATTTTTTTATCACGCTAGGCACCCGAGGTTGGTTCTACGGCACGTACTAGTATCGGAATATTAGCTGATAATTTCGATATTATATTATCAGAGCCCCTTCAGAAATAAGAAGGTAAATTGTGACACATATGCATAAAACAAAATCGGACACAATTTCCTGCATTTCCTTTAAGAAAATATTTAGTTCGTTATATTGGGCTTTTTGGCGCAAAAGCAACAAAGGCTATGCTGCGCCAAACACAAGGCTAGGGAAAGAGCATTCAAAGCAAGAATGCTGCAAAGGCAAGAGCTTTGGATTTTGGGGACAATATAATGTGTACTAACATCTGAATGCTATATTACTGGTAAAAACAAATTTTTGCGCTTAATATCTGGCTACCTGCCTGCAGTTATGTAAGTGAACAATTCCGATTGCTTGTTGCGTAAGCTTCGCTTCAGAGAGAAGCAATGCTACTACTGTGTTTATAATTAGCTCAATCTTTTTCAATAACAATGTCATGAATATTTTCTGAGCACTTAAACATAGCCAAGCCTCTTGTTTGGCAATACCGACGCTGCCTTCATCGAGTACGTCAAAATTCTCATTGAAATCTTTTTTCAATCCCTGTGGACTCCACAAGGTCTTCTCACAGCGCTATATAATGGAATACTCTGAAAAATATACCTCTAAGCATGATGCCGGTATTGCTTGTAATTGCCCAAAACCAAAACTATACAATTGACTGTGATAAAGCGAATATGCATTCCTCAAACAATTTTGCATACTCATTATGAGGTTCTCACAAATGTGCGGGAAGCATGTGTTCCTTACATTCAAAACTGTCACCAAAAGAAACATGCACCGTTACAAGTCGCCAAATTACTCGATGCCATCAGCTTTGATCCTCACGTTATGATCATTGCACAGTGCACGTGTAATCTGTTTGTGCTTGTCCGACTTTCTCCCTCCTTTTTCCATCAGTGTTAACCTAAAGCATAAACAACTGCGCCTATTAGAAGCTGGTAACCAACTGGTCAAGCCGCTCAGTGCAATGAGGAACTTTTTTCGAACGTTGCGAATGAAACGTCTATAGTACGGCACTGCTGCGAGCACGTGTCAAACGCTTGTATTGATAGGGGCACTCGTAATGAGTTTTCCAACACATGCGCACAAGTACCAACTTTTGTGCACTATTGGCGCGAAAGATTTGCAATTTGTACACTATTCAAGAAAAGCAAATCGTCGTTGCCCTCAAATGATAAATGTCACAAACGCACTGGAACAGAGCTCTTTGCTTAACTGACAATAAAGTAGTATGTTGCTTGCACGTTTAGAAAATTTAGAAATATAAAAACAAGAAATGAAAAGAAATGAGCGAGTCAGCCTCATAGGTTTCACGTCAGTATTATCTCAAATTGTTCCACGTCAAAGTTAAGCTGTGAAGACAAAGAATTCCAAGGCGCAGCAGAGGGCGGCAGAGGGATTTAGGCCTCGAAAGTTCTGCTCTTCCAACTTCAGATGTTTTCGTAATCGTTTTTCATTTTCGATGTTTGAACGACATGAGATTTTAGCGAATGCTTGCAAGTACATCACATCAAGCAGCCCGCCGATACGTCTCCTGACCCCGACTACCAGTTCGCTCGCACATGATGCATCCCATCGCAGAAGATCACACGCTCGGGTCTCACACAGCCGCTGCTACAATCGAAGTCTCTAAAGACACGAAACTAAAACGGCTTTCAGACGGCGCCGGAAAGCTACAGAGGAAGCGAGGCTTGCCCGGAACGCATAGACTCAAAGTCTAACTGAGGGTACGTCTCGAATGAAAAAAGCTGCACAGGAATTCTGTGCGCGCGAGCCCAAGAGGGGATTGCCGCTGTATTACGCGTTTTTAAGCGCAGCTCTTTGGCGTCCATTCCTGCGTGTGTCGGCGTTGTCCCTCGTAACCAGCTTCGCAGCTAGGGCAGCGCGCCCTTCTGCGGCCCTGCCGCCACCTTTCGTCACTGCGCCTCCCCCCTCCCCCTCGATTTCAGCGGTGGCTGCGGTCACTCCTGCCGCCACTGTTTGCTGCTGCATGTACCCCACCCCTTCTTCCTGCGCGGCAGCGAGATGGATGTGTTCCGGTTGCTGAAGCGCCGGCTCAACATCAGCGGATCACAGAGCGTGCATCCCAAGCCGAAACGCAGAACCACGTTAACTGGACTCGCTAGCGGCGTCAGCGGCATCAGTGAGTCGCTGCTATCGCTTCGCAGCGCAACGTTCCTATGAGCCCACGCGCTGCCTCCCGTGACCTCCCGATAACTTGAATGCTCTCTTCATTTCTCCGACCACAAATCTTCCTTCATGAGCCAACTCGTTTCTTCCCGAGTGTTCCGGCATTCATATTTTTATCTTTTTTTGGGTTGCAGTATTGATATCTTAAAATTAGCTCTGTCTCCTTGGGGATCATGACCTTCGCAAAAGTTGTTTATAGCGGCCTTGAGATCGCTAATTATGGTAACAGCTTTGATGCTCACCATTGAACCAGCAATTATGTTTTAGCCGAGTCGTTCACGCCCGCGATCGCAAATCCATTGCTTCATTCGTATTCCGCGGCATCTACATAAACAATGTATTCAGAGCCTTCTAACTTGGCCTCCACAGCCTTTGCTGCTGTTTTTCACCTGTGTTGATCAAAGGGAGGGTGCATATTTTTTTTGCAGCGGCTTATTAGTCAGGGCGTTCCTTACATCGGTCAGCAGTTTTACTTGTGCATTTCTGTCCGAGATGTTATCCAGTAGTTCTAGGTTACCCAAGATCTTCCATCCCGCGGTTATGGTGACGATCATTCTTGATAGTGCTGCTACATGTGAGTCGCATAGTTCCGTGGTGTTATTGTAGACCCCCGGTTTAAGAAGCCCTTTGTATAGGGGCCCAGTGGGGTAGCCCCTGTGCTTCTTTATATGCCTGGCTTATGATTACATCTATTGTGCTCGTTTCTGGCACCCCTAGCCTGAGGTAAGGAATGGCGTACACTACTCTGCCTATCGCAAAAGCTTGTACAATTTGGCACAAATCTTTATCTTTAAACTCCCGTCTTTTGTTGACTATTCTCTTTATTAACCTAGTTATCATGATGATTTTTCAGGTCAGTCTATTTGTTGTTTCTGTGTTCTTTCTATTGTCTTAAATTATCAGTCTCAGGATCTTGATTCTGTCCACTCTGGTTACCGATGTGCTATGTATTTGTAGCAGAATGTTTTCTGTGTTGATATTTCGCGTTTTTTTTTTTGTCCCCCGGATTACCATGAGTTCGGATTTGCTTGGAGATCAGTTTAGCCTGCACATTCCGCGTATTCAACAATGTCGATTGCCTGTTGAAGATTTTCTTCTCTTACCTCATTCTTGCCTGTCTTTGTCCATATTGTGACATCAACAGGTGCGACAATGCCAGGTTAAGAAGAAAGGAGAGAGCACTGAGCTCTGCGCCCTTGTCTCCTAGCCTAATTATTTCCTACCTGATGTCTCCAAGCCTTATTTCTGCTGCTCTTCAGATTAGAGTATCCCTAAGGTAATTAATTGTAAATCCTCCTGACAGGCAATCTCCTCCAGATTAATTAGTATGGCTTCATGTTTGACATTGCCAAAGCCTTTTTGTAGACCAAAGCCGAGTACAGTTTTTGTACCCCCTTTATTGGGCTAGTCAATGATATCAGCTTTGAGGTGAATCATTACGTCCTGCATGAACAACTTGCCCCTCAAACTTAGCATTGTTTCGGCAACTTCCTCTACATACTCCTAAAGTCTGTTTAACAATACATACTCTATTAAGTTCCCCAGGCACGAAAGTTTAGAATAAACCAAACAGACGGTTTTTGTCAAGCTGCTTCTGCATTGATCATGCTGCTAAATGGGACATTTTGTTTATATTCTTTATACGCTTTAACCATGGAAATGGCTTGCAAGGTGATATATTTGCTACCATGAATACCGTTTCTCAACTTGCCATTTTGCCTTTGCCGGTTTCAATTTCGTTTCCTTAAAATTCATATGATGGCTTCCTCAGATTTTCACGGAACATTTTTTACGGCATAGCGACGAATCCTCACCTTCTTCGCTGCTTGAAAAGAATGAAGGTCATTAGCCTTGGAATAAGTGCAGAGTGTTCCCATCCTGCGTGCGTTGTGATTTGTTCTTTTAATTTCGGTGTTACGTATTTTACTTTCCTTCTCTCAGCAATCATTTTGTTAATTTACATTTTAGCGATGTAATTATGCATCTAAAAACAAATATATCTGCACCCCAATTCTTGGCCGAACCCCTTAATAATTCCATTTATATTAATAATTTAATAATTTAATAATTTAGAGAACAACACCAGAAATAATCATCTTTGTACGCGGCCCAACCCTGAAGCCTTTCGAAGGTACTGTCCTCCGGTCATCCATGAGAAACTTCTCCATGTCTTCCGACTCGACCTATAGTGGAAATTCTAACACAAAAATAAAGCAAGCTCGTGTCTCAAAGTGTGGCTCGGCACTGCAATTCGTCCCTTTCATTCAGAATCTCACAATATCACCTTGATTGTGAATGTCACGGAGGACCTGAAGCACTGGACTGCCGTCTGTGACTTTTCCGGTTGTCTTCTCGAACACTGCGACTTCGCTTCCACATAAATTTGGTCGTCTGGACAGCTAGATTTCTCAGGCAGTGAATCTTCATAATAGCGACGCGTACAGAGTCTGAAAAATTTGTTCTGACCTCAAACTCCGGCAGAGTTTCCTCCCATGGCGAGGGAAAGTTTCGCAAGCACAAAAAAAGCCAGGAGTTCAGAAGGCAACCGTTCCTTTCTTTTTAAGAATCCGAGTACAAGAGCATTTCACGGGGTCAATAATATGTGGGCGATAATCACTGATGGATGCGAAAGAATTGCCTCCAAGAGCCCACTGTTGTGGAAAGGAGTTCTGGTAATATGGTTTGGAGAATAGTTCGTTCATACAAGTACTTATACAAAACGCAATAAGACTACTAAACGGACAAAACGTCTTGTTTGTTGCGTCGTCTTTTTTTATCACTCACGTAATTACGAGCGTCAACAAACGAGCAACTCAAAGCATATTACAGGCGAGAGGCGGTTAAGGGTGGAGGCATTCACAGAATTCGTGCTGCAGTAGCAAGCATCAAGTAGTGGTGACGAGGTCGACGACAAATGAAAGGTCGATGATTGCACTAAAGAAACTCTTTATTTGGGCTGACTTGCGCCCGCAAAAGAACTAAGCAACTCGGCGGCGGCGATAGAAACAAACGTGCTCGTCGATCGTCGAACAAAGAATTGCCGTCACACTCGGCAACGCTCAATTTAAAGGCTGCACAGAACAATCTAGATAACGTCGCGAACAGCTACCAGCACGGGCTAGAACATCGTGAAAAGACACCCGAGTGGCCGGAACCTTCGAGACAGACCTCGGTGCATCTTGCGCTACACCAAAACTGATAAAGGTGTGACTTGCGAGATCGAGCATTAACAAACAAAGATTACGGAACTGATACGCGGTCCAGAATCAGAGTGATAAGCCTGTATGCCGGCGGCTGTTAAAAAAAAAAAACAAATACTGTTTTGAGGTTTCGCGGCAATATGTAAGTTTTTCTTGGTGCACACCAATCTGTCTGCAGCACATTTGTGAGTAGCTTGTTTACACATTCTTGCTCTGTTTTTTACACTGCGCACCTGTGACTCTGGCTTCCCATATGACTGCCGCGTTCAGAGAAAGGCAACCTACGGCCACTGTGCAGAGAGCGTTGGTTTCACAATTTCTAAAATGCCTGCGTTTATTGTCGTCCAGGTATGGACACGTTTTAAACCATGACATATTTACATTACGCAGTCTTTCACAAACCATGTATAGCTACGCCTAGAACGCATTGGGCGGCCATGGTGAGGAGACCCCATACTTGAGCGCAACTTGTGGCCCCATCCAACTCCCCATGTCTTTCCTAGCGGATGAGAAGTGTACTCGTGGGATGCGGCTATTCGTTTGGAAGACTACAACGTTTCCACGGGGTCAATTGTTGGTCATCGCTTGAGGATTTGTTTCATTGATAAGCAAGCAATGGATGATCGCATTGCTCGTTACAAATATTTGCTACCCTCCTTGTTGGCGAAACTTGCTCGCAAGTTACGCGCGAAATACGCGCTACGAATTGCGCAGTTACGCTTATGTTACGCGCAAATTACGCAAGCCCACTCACGTGAGTTACGCGCGAGTGAGCTTGCCAGCACCGCGCGGTACACGATGTGAGACTTCGTGGTTTACTTCATCCAGATTTTACTGGGACTCCTCGGAAACACCAGTGCCTATCATTCATCAATCGAAGACTATGCCTACGCTGTGACATCGGCAATGCCACCGCAGCACATGCCTGATCACCCAACAGTTGTGCTGCATATGACATATCTACCGCACGTGGAGCGTTGCGCAGTGAGGTACACATTAGAATATTCCTTCGGCACTACAGCGACCCCGACGACATCATCGGAGCCACATAAAAGTCCTGTCCATCCTTCAACCCCTTCCAGTGGGCTTCGCAGCACCGCCCGGTATACGATGCTAAACTTCGTAGCTTTACTTTGTCCAGATTGGTAAAAAACGACCTTGTTCTGACACTCTTAGAAACAATTGTGTTTGTCTCTTTGTGCTGCCGAGCACTGGCCTTATTGTTCAATGCGTTAGAGATTTGTTGCGAGGTACTTGTTTGCTGTTAAAGGTTAGTGGTATGTAGAGGAAAACCCTGGTTCAAATACCGACAAAATAGAAGAAAGTTTCTCAAATTTGACATCTATAAAATCTTCCCAGGTTCTCTTAGAGACCGGTCTGCAAAGTGTACAATCGTGACTTTTGGAAACTACAACAAGCCTTGCCTCACTTCAGCTGTAAAATGAGAAGGTTCAAAAATGCCAGGAAGCCTTGAGTGTTAGGGACAAGCAGTTCGAACAAATGAACAGCAAACTTGACGATTTTCAAAACAGAAGTCGCAGAAACCACATTATCATCTATGACATCGAAGACGAAGGCGAAAGCACTGCAGATCTTGGAAACCGGGACAAGGATGAAATATTTAAAGGCAAACAAGGCATTTAAGTTAGGTCTATCGAGCGTATTCACCTGCTTGAAAAAGTAACCACAATCGTGGACAACCCGTCTCACGTCCACTTCTCGAAAAAAAGTTTTTGAAAACTGTTTCAAACTAAAAGATAGCAAATTATCACTCCCACAGGATTATTCTGTGCCGGTTCCTGAAGTACGGAAGACGCTATGGCAATCATCCAATATAAATCGCGACAACGGTGATAGGATGGCTTCTATATTTATTAAACTGAATAAAAACGATTACCTGTGCATCTGGGACAAAAACGAAAACAAACGAATGTTGCTGAAGCATCCCGAGTGGGAGTCTGCCAAATGTGCGGTGAGAGGTAATGACTGATAAAAGGCTCCAGTACCACTTACATTGTTGTACTTCAATGCTAGAAGTATTTTAACAAAACCGAAAAATTTGAACACCTGTTGTTAATGTACTCACCAGATTTAGTTGTAAGAACTGAAACCTGGCTGAATTCGGATATCCTTGACTCAGAAATAGCTCCAAGCTCTTACGCTTTGATCCGCTCAGATCGTTATGGGCGAGGAGGTGGTGTCGACATTGCACTAAAACAGGACTTTTTCTTGCCAGAAAGAATGTCGTAGTACTAAAATCATGCAAGTGTGTTGTAGACTATTAACATTCAAGGCACCTTAGTACTACTGGGCGGTATTATAAACCACCGAATGCACCACTTGATTA
>JAJIZL010031497.1:0-43501 GCA_023969395.1 Amblyomma maculatum | reverse complement strand
TGAAACGCCTGTGCCGTTTCAGGCGAAATGTGGTTTGAACGTTGTTCGTAAAAAAAAACGGTTCTACGTGCGAAGAATGCTTAGAGTATAGTCTAAGCATTCATCGCACGTAGAGCCGCAGACATAGCGGGGTCGGTGTACAGCCCCTGCTATTTCGGACACTCGTGTGGTCTAATTTATGACTGCCTGGCCCCTTCGAGGAGGACGCCGTTGGATCCCCTGGACCGCGCCAGCAGCTCGAGGTTGCTGGAAAGCCTCGCTCAACACCGGAGCCTCGAATTGAGAGAAAAAAGATGTCTTCGGGGCGAGGACAAGGGGTGCGGGGAGAACGAAGAAGGCGTCAGTGGGACTCAGTGGCAATGAGTCGCTACCTGGATTTTGTGTGAAATAGACGTGGGAAAGCGCTCGCTTTTTTGAACGAATAAATTCATTGCTAATTCGCTTGCTTTTCTTCCTTAACGACAAAGTATTAATGACATGATTAGACAAAAGAGGAGAATGGTAGGCCTAAAGGTTAATATGCAGGAGAATAAGGTAATGTTCAAGAGTCTGGGAAAAGAAAAGCAGCCTAAAATAAGAAATACATTAATAATAATTGGTTAACAAGAAAGGGAAGGCGCCGTATCTGTCACTCTTGTTCTGTGGACACCTAAACCACAGAATGGTAACCGCAAATCCGGGCCACGAAAGGAAAATAACCAGGGCAATATGCTTGGGATTGAGCGAATTGGAAAGTACTTGCATATAATGACTAGCGGCTTAATTGCATCGCTCGAGAGGAAAGCGTATATCGATTGAAACCTACCAGTACCCGCCTACGGAGCTGAAATATAGAGGCTAACGAAAAGGGTTCTACTTAGGTAAAGGACACCGCAGAGAGCTATATGCGCAAAAACTTATAGGTGAAACGTTGAGAGATGACAAGCGTTCGGTGTTGTTCAGCGAAATTGGCGGCCGCTTTTCGATGTAGGCGATAAGCAGGGCACACGTGTGCTGTGCGATGTCAGCACACGTTAAAGAACCCCAGGCGGTAGAAATTTCCGGATCTCATAGCTTGAGTCGTTTTGGGACGTTAAACCCCACAAACCAAACAAAACCAGAGAAATTGTTGAAAAACCCACACTATGTCCTATCACATGGGCCTGTAAAAATATAGACGTGGTTGCCAAAATTCAAAACCCGAGGGCGGAGTAATGGGAGACTCTGCTGCCCAGCGACCGCTGCAAAGGCCAGCAAGGTCTGGTAAAGCGAGCTCAACGGGCGGCAATATCCAGCGACGCCCTGAACTGAGGGCAACCGACCATTGTGCAGAGGGGGACGAGGTCGACTGAGAAGACTCTTGGGGATGCAACAAGCAGACATCTCGGAAGACGTCCCGAAAATTGCCAGAATAATATAGGGATAAATAAAGTTTTTCCTTCCTTCCTTCCTTCCTTCCTTCCTTCCTTCCTCCCTTCCTTCCTTCCTTCCTTCCTTCCTTCCTTCCTTCCTTCCTTCTCTTTTTGTGTTAACCATCCACCTTTTCAGTTTTGGTCATTCGTCATCCTACATGTCAATGTATAGCGTGTAATAAGGAGTTTTCTAAATAGTCGAGTTAATGACATTCTAGTAGGAATCAAGAAGGCATAGGCCGCACGTATTGTGCAAATAGGGGATAGTCATTGGTTTATAATTTCAACTATTTGGACACCTGTAATTACGAGGATGCAATCCGAAGTACATGTGTTATCGGTTGAAATCCCTGTCGTAAACTGGCCTCAAAATTCACAGCAGATGGATTGTAAATAATGAACGAAATGGTATGGCCGACAATTTACGCTCCGAAAAACAAAAAAACGGCTTCATTAATAATTTTGACAAAAAATCACGTGGCACGTTATATACAAATCCTGTAAAATTACATTTTTTACAACACTTACAAATGAAGTATCTGTACCATGACACTTTCCATGTCTGGAAAGCGGCGTAAAAAGAGGAAGAAAACGAAAACTAAAAAAAACGTATTCAAATGCTTCTTTTCCCACTCGAGAAGAGATCGAATAATTTCCGCAACGTAATAATAATATTAATAATAATAATAATTGGTTCACGGGAAGGGAAAGGCGCAGTATCTGTGACACATGCTCTGTGAACACCTGAACCGCGCCGTAAGGGAAGGAGGAAGGTGGAAGTGAAAGTGGAAAGAGAGAAAGGGGAGTCGTAGTGCAGGGCTACGGGCAAATTTCGACCACCTGGGGATCCTTAAACTGCGCTGACATCGCGCAGCACACGGACGCCACTTTGTTTCGCCTCCATCGAAACGAAGCCGCCGAGGTCGGGTTCGAACCCGGGAACTCCGGCACGCTGCACCACCCCGGCGGTGCGTAATGATTGAGAAGTAGACAAGTAGCGCTGCTATTTGCTGTGTCCTTGTTTTCATAAAATACCCCAACTTGGCACTGGCACTCCGTACAGGACAGGAAGCTTTTAAAAGCGTGCTATATAGCTTGCCCTAACAACATTTATCCAATTCGCAGCTAGGTCACGCTGCTCTGTAGAACTAAGTTGTTTCGAAAGCGGCGCGTTGGCATCCAGGCACCCAATACAGCACTGGCTGCGAGACAGCTTCCTTGGCACAGGCACGAGAACTCTATTATGTCGCCGAAGCCATGTTACTAAGAGGCCTACAAACGAAGGCCATTTTAGCCCGTACCGGTATGACTCTGCATGCGGCCACTGCGGGGATAGGACACACGCCTCCGAAGACCTTATACTATGGCCACGGCAACTCGACAATTCAGTAAGAGCGGCTGCCTGATACCGGTGATGGCCCACCTTCTAGTGTGCGCCGCCGCGGGGGTCCTGGTGCTGGCTATCACTAAAGGAGAGGAGGCGCTGATCGGGCGGTGAGGGCTTCTGTACCAGAGTTGTTGCCTGGAGTTTCTCCAGTTTCCAAATAGCACCGCGATGGTCAAAATGATTTGTTGCAGTGAATGAAGTATTTTGTTAAATCCTGCCAGATGAATTTTGTCAGATGGAGGCGAAACGAAGAGGCGTCCGTGTGCTGTGCGATGTCAGCGCACGTAAAAGATCCCCAGGTGGTCGAAATTACTTCGTAGCCCTCCACTACGGCTCCTCTTTCTCTCTTTCCACTTTCATTCCCACCCTCCTCCCTTCCCTTACGGCGCGGTTCGGGTGTCCACAGAGCAAGTGTGACAGTTACTGCGCCTTTCCCTTCCTGTGAACCAATTTAACTTTTAAACGGCATGTTTCTTGACTCAATTATGGTATGATATGCTAGAGCCTAAAACAGCGCGGCTTGCTAAGATTTGGTGTTTTTAGAAGTGCGATATAACGAACATGATTATGTATGTGGACGCTGGGAAGTTCTTTTTCACAGCACAAGTGGAGTTCTGCAAAAACATAATTGAGATACCGCTGGCGGCTGCGTTTCGATGAAGGTGAAACAAACTGGCGTCCGTGTACTGTGCGATGTCAGTGCACCTTGGGCGAAGGGTGGCAGTTTCTGGCCCTACGGGGCTGGGACGTACGTAGGATCAACGCCACTTGAGGCGGTGGCTAGCCAGCCACCGATTTTTATCTGTTGTAGGCTGCCATTGCACCCGCCACTGAAGCGGTGGTGGACGACGGCTGTTGTTGCGGCACGCGTCTTTCTCTCCCTCGAAACGGAGTGGCTTCCGTGTGCTGTGCGATGTAAGTGCACGTTAAAGGACCCCAGGTGGTCGAAATTTCTAGAGTCCTCTACTACGGCGTCTCATAGCCATAGTCGCTTTGGGACGTTAAACCCCACAAACCAAACCAAACCCTCTTCTCTTCCTTCTTTATTTTTTCTTCTGTCCGCACGAGGCAGCAAATGTGGCTCAGCTGCAGAGCCAGTAGCAGGTCTGTGCATTTTCTTTTCATTCTTCCTACAGCCACAAGAACAGCATGTTGTTGTTGTTGTGGCTGTAGGAAGAAGGAAAAGAAAATGCACGGGCCTGCTACTGGCTCTGTAGCTGAGCCACCTCCGCTGCCTCGTGCAGACAGAAGAGAAGATATAGAGAATAAAGAAAGAAGAGGGAAAGAAAGACGCGCGCCGCAACAACAGCCGTCGTCCACCACCAGCGGTGGCGTGTGCAATGACGGCCTAGAACGGGTAAAATTTCGGTGCCAGGCAAGCCCCCGCCGCAAGCTGCGGTGACCCACCTGTACCAGCCCCATCCTGTCAGTGCACGTTAAGGATCCCCAGGTAGTTGAAATTGATCCAGAGCCCTCCACTATGGTACCCCTTTATCTCATTTTGCTTTCAGTCCCACTTCCTCCTTTTCCTTACGGTGCTGTTCAGGTGTTCACGAAACGTGTGTGACAGATACTGAGCCTTTACTTTTCCTGTGAACAATTTAATAATTCTTTTAGCCAGGCCACATAATGTTCTCACAACGTATGCGCAACTGATGATGTAGGGATCCGACATAAATTGTTTGCATTTTTCTTCGACGAAGGCGCGCATTCCGATAATTGATGAAATTGCTTTCCGACCATTTTAGACGTAAGAAAAAGCCGTGTAGTTGTCTCTGAAAATTTATTAAATACAATACAAATTACGTGGGATGCTGTCTGCCTTGTACCTTACGCAGTCGACCAACAGGTTTTCGGGCTCGCATTTTAATGCGGTCGTCGCTTTCTTTAACTTCGTCGAAAAACAATGCTAAATGTGTGCTGTGCGATGTCAGTGCACGTTAAGGAACCTGAGGTGGTCAAAATTTCCGGAGTCCTCCACTACGGCATCTCTCATAGCCTTAGTCGCTTTGGGACGTTAAACCCCACAAAACAACCTACTAAATGGAATGGCATCTTACATTCGTCTCCTTTCAACAATGTGAAATATTTCTATACCTCAACAGAGTAAGAAGCACGGCATTCTGACGCATTCATTTGGATTCTCATACACTTTCGCATTCACAATACTTAGATCTGAGGTCAACTTTTTTCTCCGCATTCAGTCCTTTCGTTGTACCTTCTAAATTGCCGGCTATCTATGCGTGAGATGCGTCAGATCACGAAAAAAAAAATCGTTTCCCCTACTTGGAAATGACTGACTACTTGTGTTTGTATAAAACCGAAACTACTTTCGAAATCCCATCCGCTAGAGTAGCTTCCCCTTCTTGCCATCCCTATAACATTCCTGAAAAAATATTGGGAGCACGCATCATCTCTAGCCTGCTGAGACCCGGCTTTGGGGAGTTGTCCATTATAATGGACACCAAGTATTTAGACGGTGCTATGTTACCAAGGCATTCATCATAATAAAACCCCACTGTTTAATATACCGCACACCTACTGGCGCCATCTATGCAGCGTTGATGAAAATACATTGTTCACATTTCCTTGGTACACATGTTACCAAGGAAGGTAAGGGCCGCCCCTGATAAGCTAGCTTCTGCTTATCCAACACCAGCCTTGCAGCAATCCTTCAGAGTGCATATCAGACCAACAGTGCAGTTTGATATCACTAAGATACCCACCAGAGTAATGCAGAGAGTAATAGACGCAGCGCTTGGTACCACAGGTTATCAGGGATTTCTAAGCCACAGGGCATCTATAACTGTCACAGTACGTTTAGCCACCATTGAGGATGCACGCAAAATGACCACAGTAACAAAGATTCCAATCACGACAGAGGAGTATCTTCCTGTCCAGACGTATTTTGCGTCAGGTCCAAACACTCAGCGATGTGTCCTCTATGACCTAGACCTACAAGATTCCCCGGAGACAGTGGCCAGAGACCTCATATCAGGAACACATACTGCGTTAGCGCACGTCGTATGGGGAACAGAGGCACTTTTCTCATCACATTACAGAGACCAGATACTCTTCCGGACAGATTTTGCTACAACGGCCGCATAGTGCGACCCAAAACATACAAACCTAGACCGGTGCGTTGTTACAGGTGCTACAGAGAAGGCCATATGCAAAAATTTTGTCCATACGGAGTTACCCCGAATACATAACTGAATCTGGAGAAGCGAAATTCAAATGCAGCCTATGCAAATCTGATGATCACGATATCACTTCATCTCAGTGTCCGACAAAAAAGCGAAAGCTCGAGTTAGCAAGGGCTGGACGACATAAACAATTTGCACCGTTAATGGTTAAAAACAGATTTGCAGCTCTGGCCGAAGAGTTGTTTGATGACCCGCTAGAAGAAGAAGAGCCTGTTGAGGGGTTGCACAGAACAGTGCATCTTTTGCTTCTACGCTAAAGAATGGACGACGCACAGAACGGAGCACAGTGGCATTCACTGCTGATAATTTTCCGGACCTTAAAGACTGCTCAAGCCAGCAGGATGCAAAAGAAAAAGAAATTGCAATGCTTTCAGCACAAGTTGCACAGCTGCGACAAAAGAAAGCACGTATAGCCCAACGCCGAAAGGAGAGTTCAGAAAAACAGATAGAAACGCTTGTGGGCAGTGCGACAGCAAGGATAGTGGATGCTCCGAATTGTAAACCTGCCGATACCACACCTATTTGGAAGGCGGTACTGGACACACTCACGCAACTGACACACCTCATTCAAGCAGCTTACATCATGGATAGAAGTAGCCGAAACAAGTGGCAACAGATTACACAATTGAACTGCAGAGGGCTCTCTAATAAAGTTGGGGGAATAAAGACAAAATTATTGTACGGCAAGCTGCATTCATGGGCGTTCTTGATTCAGGAGCACAATAGGTTATATTCAATAACAGGATATATAGGGTACCAGTGTCCTTCTATCCCTGATAAACGAGCAAGCGCAGAGGCCGAAACACCAGGAAAAGCTGCCGTCTATATTAGGGCCAACATTCCTCAAACGCCACTTGACTTGACCAAGTGGTACAACACTCAGCAGGAAGTAGTTGCTGTACTCACGCGTCAGAACAAAACGCCCCTTATATTAGTGTCCGTGTACGCTCGGCCAAGAAACACAGTACTTAATCTTGGATGGGTTAAGCATATTCGCCATTCATACCCTGGAATTGCGATACTAATCGGTGGAGATTTTAACGCTCCGCACACCATATGGGGATGTGATTATGATTCTAAAAGGGGTGATCAAGTTTATACCGCCTTCACAGAAATTTAATTTACACTGCTAAATCATCCAGGAGTCGCAACGCTACCTGCAACACAAACACGCTCACCAGACTTGACGTGGTGGAAGGGCCCTGGTGCACCACAATGGTAGGCGGAATTAGATGCGTGGGGTAGTGACCATGTCCCCATTAGTATGGGTCTTAATTTGGGACATATGAAGAAAATTCGAAAGAAAGCTTCTGTTACACATTGGGGCGGTGTACGGCAGGATACTCGAACGCATTCAGTTAGCCCGAATACTCTCGTTACCACCCTTCAAACGATACTCAGGGATCACACCATTACATCTACAGTGAACGAAGATCAACCAACTCCCGACCTGCACCTACTAAAACTTTGGGCACGCCGAAAACGGGCCGAGATACAGGCTGGTCGCTATCCTGAATACGTGCAAAGACAAATTGAGGTAAACGGAGTGACGGCACAGGCACACCGATATGAAAAACAGCTGGCTCATAGGAGATGGGATGAGTGGTGCAGTCGTTTGGGCTCAGGAACGACTAACAAGGCCCTCTGGAGGACTTTCCATGGCATGGAAAAGAGGCGACAGGGTAAAGATCACGCAGAAAGTATTAGACTCGCATTACAGCTTACACCAGAGGAGTTTGAAGATCAGGCTGCTGCCCTTTTCTTCCCGAACCGCGCACATTATCCGGCGCCTTCACCGACAGTGGATGCGGTTGATAAAACAGGAATAACATTACCATCTACAAAATTGGAGTTAATGGCTGCTATAGAAGAAGCGAATGGTAAAACTGCGCCTGGACATGACGATATTCCTTATGAAGTATTCAAGAATTTAGAAGGAGCCGCAGTTGACGGCTTGTTGGATGTGGTATATAAGGTATGGCACGGAGGAGACATTCCACTTGGCTGGAAACACTCGGTGGTGGTAACAATACCAAAGGCTGGGAAACCTCCTACAAGCCTAGAATCTTTGCGGCCTATCTCGCTACACCCACAATTTGCAAGATCTATGAAAAGATGATAGCGATCCGCCTGTCATGATGGTTGGAAAGAAATCAAAAATACCATGCTCGACAAATTGGGTTCCGAACAAACCTCGGGACAGAAAATGGACTGGCTATGCTCGCTGAAGAGGTCATACACGTGTCGCCTTATAGCCACCTAGTGCGCACTGTAGTGGCTACCGACGTGGCGAAGGCATACGACAACGTTTTACCTGCCAAGATTCTTAGCAACATTGAATGTATGGGCATTCCATTACAGGTTATAAAAGCAGTACATAATCTGCTTAAGGACAGGACGTTTTCTATCCGGATAAACGGAAAACAAATTGGCAATTACACCTCGAACAGAGGCGTGCAACAAGGGTCAGTGTTAGCACCTTTATTTTTTAATATCGCACTGATCATATTGGCGTGGAAATTAGCTAAAATACCAGAAGGGCGGTTCATGATATACGCAGATGATGTCACGATTTGGTCTGTTCATAAACAACTTGACAGACAGAATCGGTATCTGCAAGAGGCTTTTAATACCATAGATGAGTACGTCCAAGATGCAGGTCTGGAATTATCACTTCAAAAGTCCAGTTACATTCATTTTGCCAACAAGAATGGAAGAAAACATTGGCAACGCAAAGAGTTACCCTAAAGATTGGAAATCAGGCATAGGAAGAGATGGACGAGTCGAGAGTTCTTGGCCTAGAAATTCACAAATCCGGCAAAGAAACAGAATGGCTTCATAAGGTGAAAAACGTAGCTGCGACTTCCTTAAACTTGGTAAAGCGCATTTCATCTAGGGGAGGAGGAGCTCGAGCGGACATGGCAAGACGCATTGTACAATCGGTGTTACAGCTGAGGATACTATACCAGGCCCAATTCCAAAGACTCACGAGGCGGCAGTGGGCGAAATTGGAAACAATAAATAGAAACGCAATGCGCACTATCACGGCCTTACCAAAACTTACCCCTATCCCTATTCTCCAAGCGTTTGCACAGATAAATACGTTGACAGAATTAACTGAACAACGAGAGGCAACAAGGGATATGAAGCGAAATTACGTTACGCCCATAGCATCTTTGTACAACGAAGTGGCAGAACAAACATCACCAATGGCTGACCCCCCCTCCACGGGAATTCACGACTATTACGACAAACAAGACCACTCGGCTTCGTCGCAAATAAAAGCTGGCATCTCGACCTCTGGTTGATGCACTTCCAGGTACCTGCATTGCATATACGGACGCATCAATTATAGAAAATGGCGGTAGAACAGCAGCTACTAGTCCAACACACAGCGAACTAAACGAACTAAAGGTACATAAAGAATATTTTTCAGAATGCCCGGACCCGCTTCTGATGAAACTCTATGCAATACGCGATGCTATGGAGGCCATAAATAAAATAGATTCCATAACAGAAGCCCACATCTATACAGACTCCTTAGCCGCCATAAAAATACTGAAGAAAGTGACGAAGACGCTATGTGTTACCCAGGAAATCCACGCTCTCGATAAAAAACAAAGATAAGCATCCAGATACATAGGACACAAGACGATGCTAAGAACGCTGAGCAGAGAAAAGTTGACCACCTCACACACGAAGTTCCAAACGCTAATGCGCCCCCCACCAGGCTCACTTTCGATGCCCGCTCCGCTGTTCCCATCTAGCATCCTCTTTCAGAAAAAGTACACGTGCCATGATTCCCCCGTGTACATTCCCACTCCCTCGTAACTTAACGAGATTGGAGGAGGTTTCCCTTAGAAGGATAAGAGCTGGGGCGGCCCTTACCCCGTCGATAAAATGCCGATGGGAATCGCAAGCAGACATCGGACCAACTACATGCCCGGAGTGTTCCACACCAGCTGCAGAAGGTGGATGGTCGCCACCTGCTATGGACTTGTGCAGGGACAAGGGCATCAAGGACACAGATTCTGCGCGAAGTGGGACCAACCACAAGGGAAGAGGACTTTTCTAAATGGCTCACCGACAACGCTAAGAGCGGGAGCTTGCTCCCGTTCCTCACGGAAAACTATTTACATGAGTTTATATAATATGCCTTATGGCAAGCTTGCGTACAAAAAAAAAATGGTACCTCTACATGGTACCTCCCGGAGAACTAAGTACTGCTTGTCCTATTACTACCTACCTTTAGAGGAAGGAAGAAATGGTTCCCCGCCGGAGTGGTGCAGTAGTTGCGGAGCGCAACTACTGTTCCCATGGGCGCGTTGGGAACAGCAATACTGCACATTTAAGATATGAATGTTATTTACAGTTCACCCGGATGCATTCTAGAAAACTTCAATCCGCGCGATAATTCATAAACTCGCAACTTGCTTTCAAAATCTACGGTTCTCTCGTCCTCAATTCAGACAATTTCTCTGGCTATCTCGCCGCATTCATTACAATTTGGATTGTATTATATTGGATACATGTGCGCTAATTTAGACGGGCTAAAGAAGGCTCGCGTCTGGGGGCCAACACCAGTTACGTCTCGCCTCTTGTTATGTCACTTGCCTGGCGGAGGATATATGTACTCCCTTCTAGCTTGAAGGGATCAGTATAGTTGTGAGATGATATGATTGTATCTCTCGAGAAATTTGAAGAATCAACCTCGCTCACTGCTCGTCCGACAACCTCCAGGTATACTGTGAGCCAACTCATTTCTTCCCGAGTGTTCCGGCACTCATATTGTTACCTCTTTTTGGTTCCAGTCTTGATGTCTTAAAATTCGCTCTGTCTCCTTGAAGATCATGACCTTCGTAAAATTGTTATAGCGGCTTTGGGATCGCTAATTATGGTAACAGCTGTGATGCTCACCATTGAACCAGCAATTAATATTTTATACGAGACGTTCACACCCACGACCGCAAAAGCATAGCTTCATTCGTATTCCGCGGCATCTACATAAACAGTGTATTCAGAGCCTTCGAACTTGGCCTCCACAGCCTTTGCTCCTGCTTTCTCCTGCGTTGATGAAAAGGAGGGTGCATATTGTTTTGGAAGCGGCTTATTAGTGAGTGCGTTCCTTACATCGGTCGGCAGTTTGCTTGTGCATTTCTGTCCGAGATTTTATCTAGTAAACCTAGGTTACTCAAGATCTTCCATCGCGCGAATCTGGTGGCGAACATTCGTAATGGTGCTGCTATATGGGAGTCGCATAGTTCCATGGTGTTATTGTAGACCCCCAGTTAAAGAAGACCTGTGTATAGAGGCACAGTGGAGTAGCCCCAGTGCTTATCGATATATGGCTTATGATTACATCTATTTTGCTCTTTTCTGCCACCCCTAAACTGAGGAAGGGCATGGCACACACTACTCTGCTTATCACAAAAGCCTGTACAACTCGGCACAAAACCCTCCCGTCTTTTGTTGGCTATTCGCTTTATTAACCTGGTTATCATGTGGATTGCTCACTTCAGTCTATTTATTGTATCTGTGTTCTTTCTATTGTCTAAAATTATCAGCCGCAGAACCATAATTTTTTCCACTCTGGTTACCGATGTGCTATTTATTTCTAGCAGAATGTTTCCTGTGTTGATATTTCGCGTTTTTTTGTTGTCCGCTCGACTACCAGAAGTTCGGATTAGCTTGGAGATCTTTTTAGCCCTGTGCATTTCGTGTATTCAACAACGTCGAGTGCCTGTTGAAGATTTTCTTCTCTTTCCTCATTGTTGCATGTCTTTGTTCGTATTGTGACATCGTCAGCGTGTAGCGCATTTGTAAGCCTTTTACGAGTCTTCAATAATGGTAGACGGTTCTTTAATGCCAGGTTCAAGAGGAAACGAAAGAGCACTGAGCTCGGTTTTGCGCCCTTGTCTCCTAGCCTAAGTTTTTCCTACCTGATGTCTCCAAGGTTTATTTCTGCTGCCCTTCAAGTTAGAATATCCCTAACGTAATTGCCAGTCCTCCTGACAGGGCAATCTCCTCCAGTATATTTAGTTTGGCTTCTTGTTTCACATTGTCAAAAAGCCATTTTGTAGATCAAGGTCTAGTACAGTTTCTGTACCCCCTTTATTGGGCTAGTCAGTGATTCTGCTTTGAGTTCAATCATTACGTCCTGTATGAACAACCTGCCCCTCAAACCTAGCATTGCTTTGGCAAATAACTCTCTTTCCTGTACATACTCCTAAAGTCTGTTTAACAATACATACTCTATTACTTCCCCAGGCACGACAGTTTAGAATGAACCAAACAAGCAGGTTTTTTCAGGCTCCTTCTGCATTGATCATTCTGTTGAATGGGGCATTTTGTTTATATTCTTTATATGCTTTAACCATGAAATAGGCGTGCAAGGTGATATATTTGCTAGCATAAGTACCGTTTCTCAACTTGCCGTTTTGCCTTTTCCGGTTTCAATTTCGTTTCTTTAAAATTCATATGATGACTTCCTCAGATTTCCACAGAACATTTTTTACAGCATGGCGACGAATCCTCACCTTCTTCGCTGCCTGAAAACGATGAAGGTCATTATCCTTGGAATAAGTGCAGAGTGCTCCCATCCTGCATGCGTTAAGATTTGTTCTTTTAATTTCGGTGTTCCGTATTTTAGTTTTCTTTCCTAAGCAATCATTTTGTTTAATTGCTTTTTAGCAATGTAATTATGCATCTAAAAAACAAATATCTCTGCAACCCAATTCTTGGCCGATCCCCTTGTGTGGGTATTTGAAATAATTTAGAGAAAAACAACAGCAATAATAATCTTTGTACGCGGCCCAACCCTGCACTCTTTCGAAGGTACTGTCCTCCGGTCATCCATGAGAAACTTCTCCTTGTTTTCCGACTCGACCTATAGTGGAAATTGTAACACAAAAATAAAAGAAGCTCGTGTCTCATATAAAGCAGCTCGGCACTACAATTCGTCTCTTTCATTCAGAATCTCAAAATATCACCTTGAATGTGAATGTCAAGGAGAGCCTGAAGCGCTGTACTGCCGTCTGTGACTTTCTTGGTTGTCTTCTCGAACACTGCGACTTTGCTTCCACATATATTTGGTTGTCTGGACAGCTAGATTTCTCAGACAGTGAATCTTCATAATGGCGACGCGCACAGAGTCTCAGAAAATTGTTCTGACTTCAAACTCCGGCAGAGTTTCCTCACATGGCGAGGGAAAGTTTCGCAAGCAAAAAAGAGCCAGGAGTTCAGAAGGCAACCATTCCTTCCTTTTTAAGAATCCGAGTACAAGAGCAGGGCACGTGGTCTATTTTATGTGAGCGATAATCACTGATGGATGTGAAATAATTGCCTCCAAAATCCCACTGTTGTGGAAAGGAATTCTGGTAATATGTTTTGGGGACTAGTTCGTTCATACAAGTACTTATACAAGTGCAACAAGACTACACAACTGACAAAACGTCTTGTCGATTGTGCGTTTTTTTTTTTCACTCACGTAATTACGAGCGTCAACAAACGATCAACTCAAAGCATATTACAGGTAAGAGGCGGTTAAGAGTGGAGGCATGCACAGAAATCGTGCTGCAGTAGCAAGCATTATATGTAAGTTTTCCTTGGTGCACACCAATCTGCCTGCAGCACATTTGTGAGTAGCTTGTTTATACCTTCTTGCTGTGGTTTTTACACTGCACACCTGTGACTCTGGCTTCCCATATGACTGCCACGTTCAGAGAAAGGCAACCTACGGCCACTGTGCGCAGAGCGTTGGTTTCACAATTTTTAAAATACCTGCGTTTAATGTCGCCAGAGTAGAGATACATTTTAAACCATGACATATTTAGATTACGTATTATTTCACAAACCCTCAATAGCAACCGCCTAGAACGCATATCGCGGCCATGGTGAGGAGACCCCATACTTGAGCGCAACTTGTTGTCCCATCCAACTTCCCATATCTTTTCCAGCGGATGAGAAGAGTATTCGTGGGATGCGCGATACGTTCGGAAGGCTACAACGTTTCCACGGGGTCAATTTGTGCTCGTCGCTTGAGGATTTGTTTCATTGATGAGCAAGCAATGGATGCTCGCATTGCTCGTTACAGTTATTTGCTACCCTACTTGTTGGCGCCAACTTGCTCGCAAGTTACTCGCGAATTTCGCGCAACGAATTACCAAGTTACGCGTAAGTTACGCGCAAATCACGCAAGCCCATTCACGTGAGTTACGCGTGAGTGGTCTTGCCAGCACCACCCGGTACACAATGGGAAACTTCGTGCTTAACTTCATCCAGGTTTTGCTGGGACTCCTCAGAAACACCAGTGCCTATCATTCATCTTATGCCATTACCTTATGCCATCATTATCTTATGCCTGCGCGGTGACATCGGCAATGCCACCGCAGCGCATGCCTGATCGCCCAACAGTTGCGCTGCATATGACATATCTACCGCACGTGGAGCGTTGCGCAGTGAGGTACAATCCTTCGGCACTACAGCGACCCCGACGACATCATCTGAGCCACATAAAAGTCCTGTCCATCCTTCAACGCCTTCCAGTGGGCTTGGCAGCTCCGCCCGGTATACGATGCTAAACTTCGTGCTTTACTTCGTCCAGATTGGTAAATAACGACCTCGTCCTGACACTCTAAGAAACAATTGTGTTTGTCTGGTTGTGCAGCCGAGCACTGGCCTTATTGTTCAATGCGTGAGAGATTTGTTGCGAGGTACTTGTTTGCTGTTTATGCTCAGTGGGGATGTAGAGGAAAACCCTGGTCCAAATACCGACAAAATAGAAGAAAGTTTCTAACATTTGACATCTATAAAATCTTCCCAGGCTATCTTCGAAACCAGTCTCCAATGTGTAGAAACCCAGCTTTTGAAAATTACAACAAGCCTTGCCACACACCAGCTGTAAAATGAGAAGGTACAGAAATGCCTGGAAACCTTGAGTGTTATGCACAAGCAGTTCGCATAAATGAACAGGAAGCTTGATGATTTTGAAAACAGAAGTCGCAGAAACAACATTATCATCTACGGCATAGAAGACGAAGGCGAGAGCACTGCGGATCTTGGAAAACAGGTCAAGGATAAAATATTTACAGGCACACAAGGCATTGAAGTTAGGTCTATAGAGCATATCCATCGTCTTGAAAAAGTAACCAAAATCGTGGACGACCAGTCTCACGTCCACGTCTCGAAAAAAAAATGCTTCAGATCTGTTTCAAATTAAAAGATAGCAAATTGTCGCCCTCTGAGGATTATTCTCTACCGGTTCCTGAAATACGCAAGAAGCTATGGCAATCATCCAAGAAACCTCGCGGCAACGGTGATGAGGTGGCTTTCATATTTATTAAATTGAATATAAACGATTACGTGTACATCTGGAACAAAAGCGAAAACAAACGAATGTTGCTGAAGCGTTCTGAGTGGGCATCTGCCGAATGTGCCGTGAGAGGTAATGACTGATGACAGGCTCCAGTACCACTTGTATTGTTGTACTTCAATGCTAGAAGTATTTCAACAAAACCGAAACATTTGAGGACATGCTGCTAACGTACTCACCAGATTTAGTTGTAATAACTGAAACCTGGCTGAATTCGGATATCCATGACTCAGAAATAATTCCTAACTTTTACGCTTTTATCCGCTCAGATCGTTATGGGCGAGGTGGTGGTGTAGTCATTGCAATAAAACAATACTTTTCCTTTCCAGAAATAATGTCGTGTACTAAATCATGAAAATATATAGACCACCGAAAGCACCACTTGATTATCTTCTTGAGATACACGACTACCTGCATAGCACAGTTAACGTTTGCACAAAACTCATCCTAACAGGCGACTTCAACTTACCACGTATGGAATGGACAACCTCAACAACTGGAAGTAACGATATTTCAAACTGTGAAAAGCGTCTAGGTATATTGTTTAGATTTCCGCTATCTCAGGTAGTAAATGAGCCAACGCAACTCCGAAGACAAGCTATTTCTGCAGTGGATCTAACGTTTGTATCAAGCTTTCTCTGTCCTTAAGTTAGCGTGAAAGTCGGAAGTTCTCCTCATAAATTCCTTCTTCTTACTTTTTCTCAGCGGCGCCACAAAGCTGAAGGTAATGAGAGCAGCTCTTCAATCACAATAAAAGACTACAGCAAGGTAGATAGATTACCTATAAACAATTCTCGATAAGTTTTCTTTTACAGATTTCTGCAGTCTAAGCAACCTGCGGCTACAGGTAAAAAGCGCGATAACGATTCAAAAGCAGTCCTGCAAGCCTCAAAAGTTGCTCTACGCCGTAGAGCTCATGAGCAACTCGTTGCAAAAATACGAAGACTTTATCGCTATGCCATAAATGGAGGAGCTGACGTCATCTACAACATATCTTCCAGGACATAGCGGCATAGCGGGCATTCTGCGGGCGGATGAGATCCCGCGAACAGCCCACCAAGACGGCGATTGTGAGGTTCATCCCCTTTACAGGGCTGACGCAGCGGGCAGGCTTCGCGCACTTCCGCAGGAACACACGCTCTCCTTGTGGAATTCTGGCATGTTTGCGAAATGCCGCTTAAACTCCTTCGACCGTGACCTGCAGCTCCAGCTTCCACCTGGCCTACCCCGAAGTGAACAAACTTCGCTGCGCCGAATGTGGGTTGGTGTAGCATTCATAAACTCTTTTTCTTTTGGGATAGGTGTGGCAAATACCTGCATGTGCAACCTGCGTGTGCGACGAGATTATAAGCCACATTATTTGTGAGTGCCTATATAGAGTGCGGACAGACAGCGTCTCTGCCGTGCGCTGGATCGTATAGATGGACGACCACTGCCTGAAATCAAGATTTTATGTCACTAGTCACGGGGATCGTCGTCGGTGACGGCCTCCCAGGCTCTGCTCCGCTTCATGAAACCCATGACCCTGATCGATAGGCTCTGATTTTGCTGTTATGTGACCTGATATGACTGAGAGGTCAAGGGCATGATATGGCTTTGACGCGACTATACTCGATTCACCAATCCCTCTCTTACCCACCACTTTTATATCCGCTCACTCCTTTTTCCCAATGTAGGGTTGGAAACTGGTTTTTGTTGTTGTTGTTGTTCAAAAAAAATTGTGTGGCACTTCGGACTACAAAAATGTGATCCGCGCGAAAGTCATTGAAACTTCGCTGATTCGTAGTTTTACTGCATCTGCTTTTAAAGCTATTTGCGGGTGGGCCTCAAGAACTACTGTATACTGTACCATAGTATATATATATATATATATTTCTTTTATTTTTAGCTACCCTTTTCATTCTTCCTATCGCTCACCTCTTTGACTTCCTCTACCTTCTCCTCGCTATCCCTTTATTTCCGCCGCCCCAGTTCAGGTGCTTCAGATATCAGATAGCAGATACCGGGGCTGGCAAACATCTTTTCTTTCCTTTTGTATATACAATAAATAACCACTCCCACCACCACCAGGCTTTGTAGTGCGGCGTTCGAGGCGGCGTCATACGGACGCCTTAATCAGTATGATTAGATAGCGTAAGCTACAAGCCAACATATAAAGCCCTGCTTTAACCAAGCATATGAGCGTGTCTGCATGGCCTAGAAATAACGTGAATGCAAGGGTCTTGGCAGGCTGATTATGATATCATCCTCCTATGTGAAAGGAGAGGCGCGAGTTGGCAGCGCCTGCCAAAAGGTAGTGCCCAGTGATTGGTCGAGACCTCCATGACGTCCTCTCCACATCAGCCAATCAGAGCGTCGCAGAAGCATGACACTTTTGCTGACGACAACGATGAATTAAAGGTTTTCGCCCTAAATATACTTCGCCAATAATCGAATGCAATGTGAAATTCATGGTGGAGCGCGCGCCACAGTAGGGTGGCTTTTACGAACGACTTGTCGGCTTGACCAAGCAAACCTTGAAAAAGGTACTCGGAAGAAGCTGTCTCAATTTCGAACAGCTCCCAACGACGCTAGCTGAAGTGGAAGCCATCTTAATTCGCGTCCACTGACGCACGTGCGCACCGAAGTGAACGCAACTCATCCTCTTTGCCTGGCCTCGTCTCTCGGCAGAAGGCTGACCGCACTGCCAGATGTTCCGCTTGTCGAAGTGAATGCCATTTCTGGCGCCACGCTGCGGCAAATGTTCACGAACAAAGCACGAATCCTGTGCAGATTCTGGTGGCAATCGATGAACGAGTATTTGAAACAACAGTTGCAAACCACCCACGCCGCTGCATTAAAATAAATTCCACCAGGAGTAAAGCAGAAATCTGGGCCAATTGATATGCATACATACTGCTTTTTTTTCTGTATATTTCCCTTACACTCCTTCACTAAGTCCAGTTGATAGCGCTTATTTCGTATTTGTCCCGCTTTTATTGCGCTGTTTCCCACTATGACCCCACCACGAGATCCAGGCAGGCGATGTTGGGCTATTCAAAGAGGTACAGCCCAGACAGCTCTAGAAGATGACAATTGTCTTGACAATCTTGACAGGGAAGGTCGTCTTGACGACCTTCCCTCGCCACGACGGGTGAATTCGGTCGTGTACCTTGTGGCTTCACGGAGTAACAACTTTGCGTCGTTCACTAAAAGTGCTAAACCCAAAAAAGGTTTTGCAGTGAATGCGTTTGTCAGTGAAACACATGTGCTATTTCAGGCGAAATGTGGCGTGAACGTTGTTCGTAAATACAAAAAAGACGGTTCTACATGCGGGGAATGCTTTGACTGCAGCCCCCGCTATTTCGGACACTCGGGTGGTCTAATTTATGACCTCCTGGCCCCTTCGAGGAGAACGCCTTTCGATCCCCAGGACCACGCCAGCCGCTCGGCGTTACTGGAAAGCCTCGCTCAACGCCTCGAGTTGAGAGAAAAAAGGGGTCTTCGGGGTGAAGACACGGGGTGCGGGGAGAACGAAGAAGGCGTCAGAGGGACTCAGTGCCAATGAGTCACTACCTGAATTTTGTGTGAAATAGACGTGGGAAAGCGCTCGTTTTTTTTTTTTTCAAACCTATATATTCAGTTGTTAATTCGATTGCTTTTCTTTCTTAACGACAACGTATTAACGACATGATTAGACAAAACAGTTTAACGGTAGGCCTAAAGGTTAATTAGCAAGAGATTATGGTGATATTCAAGAGCCTCGGAAATGAAAAACAGCTTAATCATAGGAAATATATTAATAATAATTGATTCACAAGAAAGGGAAGGCGCAGTATCTCTCACCCTTGTTATGTGGACACCTGACCACAGCATGGTAACCGCAAATCCGGGCCACGACAGGAAAATAACTAGGGCAATAAGCTTGAGATTGAGCGCATTTGGAAAGCACTTGCATATTATGACTAGCAGCTTAATGGCATCGCTCGAGGGGAAAGCGTATATCGATTGAAACCTACCAGTACCCACCTATGAAGCTGAAATGTGGAGGCTAACGAAAAGGGTTCTACTTAGGTTAAGGACACCGCAGAGGGCCATATACGAAAAATATTGTAGGTGAAAGATTGAAACATGGAGAGCGTTCAGAGTTGTTCAGCGAAGGAGTTGATCCCGCCTCGGCGGCTGCCTTTCGGTCCAGGCGATGAGCAAAGCGCCCGTGAGCTGTGCGATGTCAGCGCACGTTACAGAACACCATTTGGTAGAAATTTCCGGAGTCCTCCACTACGGCATCTCTCATAGACCGAGCCGCTTTGAGACGTTAAACCCCACAAACCAAACCAAACTAGAGAATTTGTTGAAAAACCCACACTATGTCCCATCACAGGGGCCTGTCAAAATATAGACGTGTTTCCCAAAATTCGAAACCCGAGTGCGGAGTAATGGGAGACCGCTGCCCAGCGACCGCTGCAAAGCCCAGCAAGGTCTGGTACAGTGCAGTAGATGTTGGAGTTCGCACGTACAACTACATACGCGACTTCCTCAGCGATAGAACAGCAACTATCAGTATGGGGGACACAGAGTAGAAGGTATTCGACTGGGAAACAAAGCCACACCACAGGGATCAGTGTTGCCCCCGACGCTGTTTAATATCGCCATGATTGGTCTCCCCGCAAAACTAGAGGAAATCCAAGGGCTACACCATACATTATATGCAGATGACCTGACTCTGTGGATGTGCAGGGGCAGTGACGGTGAAACTGAGCAGACACTCCAGCGGGCAATCTAAATTATAGAAAGATACCTAGAACCGATCGGGCTCAGATGTCCGGCCGAGAAATCGGAAGCGCTCGTTCTCACGTCAATGCGATCGCCCCATCGCAGGCGTATAAAGCAGGATAACCCGAAAATAACACTCAGGGTCAACGGTAACGTTATACCAACGGTGGCAACCATTAGAGTTCTGGGATTACGAATTCAGGCCAACGGCAGGAACTCGGAAACGATACAGAGGCTAGACGCTAGCACCAGTCAAACCTGTAGACTCCTGAAGCGGATCGCAAACAAACATGCGGGAATGAAAGAAGCTAACCTCCTTAGGCTAGTCCAGTCTTTTATAATCAGTAGGATAGTCTACGTGGCGCCGTATTTACGGCTTCACAAGGCAGAAAAGGAGAAACTTGACGTTCTCATTCGTAAAGGGATAAAAACGGCACTAGGTTTGCCACCCAATACATCGACAAATAAGATTATGAGACTAGGAGTCTCCAATACCCTCGAAGAGCTCATTGAAGCTGCAAGAACTTCACAATACCAGAGACTGTTGCGCAGTCGTACTGGTCGCAGCATTTTGGAAAAACTGGGGTATGATCCGCAAGCATGCTCCAGACGTACAGAAAAAGTACATAGACAGGTTAGGGACAAATTAAAAATACCTCCGCTCCCCAAAAACATGCACCCCGTTTACCATGAGAGCCGGAGGAGCGATAGAGCAACAGCGCTACAAGCCCGTTTTGAGGGAAGACAGGACTTCTTATAAACAGCGCTACAAGCCCGTTTTGAGGGACGACAGGACTTCTTATAAACAGATACCGCACAATGCGCGAACGGTAGGGGACGTTTTTCAGTAGCAACTAGAGAAGACAGGGGCTCGGTAGTTTGCTGCAGCGCCCGAAATTCGACCACAACGGAGGCGGAAGAGGTGGCCATCGCGCTAGCTCTAACACAACAACAGGTCAAAATTATAGTTACAGACTCGAAATCAGCTATTAGAAACTTTGACGCGGGCCGCATTTCGGCCATAGCAGCAAGAGTGTTGGCCAGTGGTTCACCACCGGCAGAGCAGGTCGCGCTCATTTGGGCACCGGCGCACCAGGGGTTGAGGGGAAACGAGAAAGCGCACGTACTGGCCCGAGGATTAGCTACATTCCGGGATCCCAGTGACGACTTATGCACAACCCCGTACCCCTTGCGCGATGAGGAGCCCCTGCAGTTCGATGATTACCTTATCACCTACCAAGATATCCTAAATCCTTACAAATTAGGCAGATCAGTACTACCAAAAGCGTGTAAGCAACTCACCAAAAGCGAGGAGGTTATGTGGCGTAAGCTACAGACTGGAGTATTCCCAAACCCCCAGCTTTACCGCAAGTGGCACCCGCACATTTTTAGCCCCAGGTGCAAACGTTGCGATGGCAGAGCGGACATGATCCATATGATATGGACGTCTCCCAGATTTGGAGAACCTGACCGAACAGATGAGTCCTAGGAGGCACTACTTCTCAAGCAGGACGAAAAAGGGCAACGAGAAGTCATCCGTCTTGCTCTGGCCGCTGCTCAGATCCAAGGGAACCAGGTCGACGGCTGAGGGGGAGGACATGGTTGGGACAGAGCTTCGCCTCGGATCCTCACCAACCTTTTGACGGGTGCAATAAATGTTATTTCTCTCTCTCTCCCAAAATTCCAAACCCGAGTGCGGAGTAATGGGAGACTCTGCTGCCCAGCGACCGCTGCAAAGGCCGGCAAGGTCTGGTACAGCGAGCTCAACGGGCGGCAGTATCCAGCGAAGCCCTGTACTGAGGGCAACCGACCATTGTGTAGAGGGGGACGAGGTTGACTGAGAAGACTTTTGGAAATGCAACAAGCACACACCTCTGAGGACGTCCCGAAAATCGCCAAAATAATATAAGGCTAAATAAAGTTTTTCCTTCCTACTCTTTCTGTGTTAACAGTCTACCTTTTCAGTTTTGGTCATTCGTCATCCTACATGTCAATGTATAGCGTGTATTAAGAAGTTTTCTAAATACTCGAGTTAATGACATTCTAGTAGGAATCAAGAAGGCATGGGGAGCTCATATTGTGCAAATAGGGGATAATCATTGGTTTATAATCGTAACTATTTGGACACCTGTAATTACGAGGATGCAATTCGAAGTACATATGTCATCGGTTGAAATTCCTGTTTTAAACTGGCCTCGAAATTCACACCAGATGGATTGTAAATAATGAACGAAATGGTATGGCCGACCAACTTACGCTCTACAAAAAACAACGGCTTCATCAATATTTTGGCCCAAAATTACTTGGCACGTTTTATACAAATCAGGTAAAATATATATATATATATATATATATATATATTTGCAACACTGAAAAGATGAGTATCTGTCACATGACACTTTCCATGTCTACAAAGCGGCGTAAAAAGAGGAAGAAAACGAAAACAAAAAAAAACGTGTTCAAATGCTTCTTTTCCCACTCGAGAACAGAGATCGAATAAATTCCGCAACAAAATAATAACATTGATAATAATAATATAATTGGTTCACTGGAAGAGAAAGGCGCAGTATCTGTACACTTGCTCTGTGGACACCTGAACCGCGCCGTAAGGGAAGGAGGAAGGTGGAAGTGAAAGTGGAAAGTGAGAAAGGGGAGCCGTTTTGGAGGGCTACGGGCAAATTTCGACCACCTGAGGATCTTTAACGTGCGCTGACACCGCAAAGCACACGGACGCCACTTTGTTTCGCCTCCGTCGAAACGCAGCCGCCGAGGTCGGGTTCGAACCCGGGAACGCCGGCACGCTGCACCACCCTGGCGGGGCGTAATGATTGAGAAGACAAGTAGCGCTGCTATTTGCTGTGTCCTTGTTTTCATATTGTTCAGGTTTATTTACAAAGTGGTTCTGCCCCTTAGCCTGATGTGCTAACCAAGATATAGTGAGCTTCCTCTTCTTCCACTTCTATTCCGGAGAGCCTCTTTTTGCAGTTCCTTGTTCTCTTCTGTTCGCATGCCTGAAATTTCCCCCTTCGCAGGACGAAGCCCCTGGCTGTCAGTCAGAGTCCCGAGCGAGAGTGGCAGCGCTTCATTCTTGCGACATGAACTACCTGTGTTTACCGAGAGGGGCGAGCTTGGGAACATTGGCGAGACACGACGTAGTTCAACTCATTAATGCGTTTGGGCACAATGAATGGACCTGTGTAGTGCAACAACAGGTTCTGGGACAAACCACGCTTGCGGAGAGGTGTCCAGAGCCACAATACGTCGCCGGAAAGGTAGGAGACATCCTGATGCCGACGATCGTAGCGCTGCTTAGAGCGGTCCTGCGAGGCCAGAGTGCGTAATCGGGCGACCCGACGAGCCTCTTCAGCGCGGCAGAGGGTGCTCGAAACAGACGGCTCGGTGTCGAGAGAGAACGGCAAAATGGTGTCAAGAGAACGTCGAGGCGGACGGGCGTAGAGGAGGAAAAATGGACTATAGGAAGTTGTCTCATGCTTCGAGTTGTTATAGGCATAAGTAATGAAAGGAAGCACGCCATCCTAGTTCTTGTGCCGCGAGTCAACATACATCGCAAGCATGTTCGTCAGTGTCCGGTTTGTACGTTCGACGAGGCCATTTGTATGGGGACGGTACGGCATAGAGTGACGCAACTGGCAAGTACAATAGTGCAGAAGCTGCTCCACAACATCTGCCGTAAACTGGTGGCCTCGGTCACTGATAATTACACGAGGAGGCCCATGACTGAGGACGACTGCGTGAAGAAGAAAGAACGAGACGTCAGCGGTGGTGGCGGAAGGGGTGGCGGCAGTTTCACAGTAACGCGTGGGATGATCAACGCACACGATGACCCATCGATTGCCTTTGGATGAGCGGGGAAACGGGCCTGTGAGGTCAACACCAACTTGCTCATATGGTGTGGTCGGTGGTGTCACCGGATGTAAGTGGCCCGGCGGAGAAGTCGTGGGAAGCTTAAACCGCTGGCACTGCACGCAGGAGTTGACGTAACGCTGAGTCGTTCGACGCATATTTGGCCAGTAGAAACGTTCCTTAATGCGCTTAAGAGTCCTGGCAAACCCCAAGTGCCCAGCTGTAACGTCATCGTGCATAGAGTGTAGAACAGAGGAGTAGAGGCTAGCCGAAACGACTAGCAGAAAGCGTGCACCGCTAGACGAGTAGTTTTTTCGATACAGCAAACCGTCGCGAATGCAGAATGGGTTCGCAGATGCCGGATCACGAGCTTTTTCAAACAGTGATACCAAGTCTTGATCTCTTCGTTGTTCTCGCTGGAAAGTGGCAAGATGCGGAAATTGTACGGAAATTGCGACAAGATAGTCGTCAAAGTTGTCATCGCAGAGGGTAGTTGCGAGAGGCAGTCAGCGTCAGTGTGTTGGCGGCCACATTTGTATGACACTGTAAAGTTGAACTCCTGAAGGCGTAATGCCCAGCGGGCCAACCGACCGCAGGGGTCGCGTAGATTCACCAGCCAGCAAAGCGAATGATGATCGGTGATGTCTGTATAGGAACGTCCATAAAGATACGAGCGAAACCGCTGTACGCCAAAAGCGACGGCAAGGCACTCTTGCTCCGTCACGGTATAGTTGCTTTCAGACTTGCTAAGGGTGCGACTTGCGTAAGCGACAACGTGTTGCTTTCCGTTATGCTGTTGTATGAGCACAGCACCCACGCTGATGCCACTTGCGTCAGTGTGGAGTTCAGTGGGTGCTGTCGGGATTAAATGACGCAGTATGGGCCGCGAGGTAAGAAGAAACGTCAGCTGGCGAAACGCAGCATCACATTCAGGAGTCCATTTGAAAGGAATATCCTTCTGCAAGAGGCATGTGAGGGGGTAGGCTACGTCAGCAAACTTAGGGATGAAGCGTCGAAAGTAAGAGCAAAGTCCAAGGAAGCTCCTGAGTTCTTTCACAGACTTATGCTGTTTGACGCAGCTGACAGCTTCAGTCTTCAGTGGGTCAGGCGTAACACCGTCTTTGTCAACCAAATGCCCAAGCACAACGATCTGGCGTTCACCGAAGCGGCACTTCTTAGAGTTCAGCACGAGACCCGCTTTCTCCATGCAGTTAAGGACCACAGCTAAACGGCTGTTACGCTCGGGGAAGGTCCTCCCAAAAATCACTACATCATCTAGGTAACACATGCAAATTTGCCACTTCAGTCCACGCAAAAGAGTTGGTTTGGTTTGGTTTGTAGGGTTTAACGTCCCGAAGCAACTCAGGCTATGAGAGACGCCGTAGTGGAGGACTCCGGAAATTACCTCGGGTTCTTTAACGTGCACTGACATCGCACAGCACACGGGAGCCTTGCTTTTCGCCTCCATCGAAAAGCTGCCGCCGAGGCCGGGATTCGATCCCGCGTCCTTGGGAACAGTAGACGAGCGCCGTAACCACTGCGCCACCCCGGCGGGTACGCAAAAGAGTGTCCATAAATCTTTCAAAGGCAGCCGGAGTGTTGCATAGGCCGAAAGGCATCCCTTTAAATTCATACAACCCATCGGGAGTCACGAATGCCGTCTTCTCCTTGTCTTTCGGAAGCATCGGTATCTGCCAGTATCCGGGCCGTAAATCAACAGATGAATAGTAGGAAGCTGAATGGAGGCAGTCAATGGCATCATCAACACGCGAGAGCGGGTAAACATCCTTTTTGGTGACAGTACTGAGGCGGCGATAGTGGACACAAAATCGCCAGGTGCAATCTTTCTTTTTCACGAGAATCACAGGGGCGGCCCATGGGCTAGACGATTCCTGAATGATCCCTTTTTGCATCATATCACGGACCTGTTCGTCAATTATCTTACGTTCTGAAGGTGAAACACGGTATGGTGTCTGTCTAATCGGGTGTGCAGATCCAGTGTCGATCATGTGATGAGTGCGGGAAGGCCGAATCGGTGGTGGCTGATCTCGAGCAAAGTCGAACACGTCCGCATGTTTCATAAGAACCTCCATCAATATTCGGCGGTCGTTGGTGGGTAGCGATTCATTTATCATAGACTGAAACTGGGAATCAGCATGATCGGGACGTCTAGTTGAACGAGAAACGCCGTCACTGAACGCGCCGATTTGCATAGAAAGGCGTTCTTCAAAGTCGGCGAGTTTCAAACCACGCGGCAATACGGCAGGTTCATTGGTATGGTTGACAGTCCAAAGCGTGGCACGGCCCTCGTTCACTCAAACAACGCTGCGGGGCACCAACACACACTTTTTTGGCACCGGAAAGGGTAGCGGGTTCCACCAGAGCGTCGAAGGCATTGGGAACCGCACCCGAAGACACAACTGGGACGAAGATGGCGGACATCGCCGGAACGACGGTGTCCTCGAAGACTTGGACCGCCCGCGGCGATTCTTCTATGAGGGCCGATCGAAGGCTGGGGCTTATTGATATCTCGCCATTATTGAAGTCGAGAGTTGCGCCACACTGCTGTAAAAAGTCAACTCCTAGAATAACGTCGTGCGTAGAGCGAGGGAGCCCCGTAAATTTAGTTCTAAACTCGTGTCCAGCCATCGCTACTTTTACATAACAAATACCAAGCGGAAGCAGCGATTCTCCCCCAACACCTCGAAATATGACAGTTCTATCCGAGCCAAACATAATTTAGCGGCAGAGTCGGTTCTTAAATCTAAGCTCATCATGGAAACTGCAGCACCCGTATCCACTAAGGCCATAACACAAACACCATCCACTAACACTTCCAAGCAGTTCTTCAGCATAACGACCGGTAGAGGAATTGGCAATATCGATGACCTGGCTACCGCACCTCCATCGGCCGCACACGCTAGTTTCCCAGTGGCGGAGAAGAACGGCGGGGAGAAGGCAATTGTCGGGAGCGGCGGGAAGGAGGAGTCAGGCTGCGATCAGAAACTGGTGAGTCGTTGCGTGGTGGTACGTAGCGGTAGGAGCCCGAAGGAGGGGGATAGGTCGGGTCGCGGACATCTGGACTCACGGTAGAACGGCGATTCCACCATTGGCGCTGGTAGCGTGGTGCCGGGTTCCGGCGGCGGCAGAATCTGGATATGTGGCCAAGCATACTACAGCGGTAACAGACAGGGGGTTCACGAGCGCGGTCCAAATAATAATCCTTGGTAACAGGACCGAAGCGATCAACAAAGTCCAGCCGCTGGGGTTGTTGCGGAGGAGGTGGCGCCCTGTAGTGGGTACGAGCTGGGGGAGCAGGGCCATATTAGTCGTTCGGGTGGTCACGGACGGGCGGAGGAGCGGTAGAACGCCAAGATGACCGCTGGATGGGAGCTGCCTGCAAGCAGCAGCTATCACAGGGGATTGCACTGCAGTTCACATCTTGAAGGCGGAAGAGCTCATCACGGACAATTTGGCGAATCATGTCTGCCAAATGCGGAGGCTCATGTGAATACTTCTGAGAATCCAAGCTTGCAACAGTGGTCACGTTAGGCAGAAAGCCGAATTTCGGGGTTATGCGACGCAGCTTTAAAGTTTCGAACGTACGACAGTGCTTGATCACGGCCGTGGGAGAATCTGAGTTTTCTTTTGTAATTAAAAAGTTATATACGTCACCCGCGATGCCCTTTAAGAGGTGGCCAACTCTGTCTTCATTAGGCATGCTCGGATTCACAGCTCTGCAGAGTTTTAGGACCTCTTCCATGTACATTATGCATGTTTCACCAGGCCATTGGGATCGCTGGAATAAACTCTGCTCAGCGCATTTCCGTTGTGCCGTGGTATCCCCGAAACACTTTCGAATCTCTTCTTCAAAACGATCCCAGCTCATTCAGGATGCTTCATGGTTCTCAAACCATGTCAGGCCTGTGGAGTCCAAGAAAAAAAACAACATTTGCAACCATTACAGTAGCATCCCAGCGATTGCACTTGCTCACCCGCTGGTAATTGGTGAACCAGTCGTCCACGTCTTCGCCAGCCTTGCCAAAAATATCCGCGGCTCACGGTAATGCTGCCATGCAGTTGCCGCTGGACCTGACTGCCGTTCATCGCCGTCTTGGATCATTGTGGGTGTCAAAGCGGGGAGCCCAGCGAGTCGTCGGCTCGAACAATGTAGAGAGGAATCCGTGGTGATCTTTGCAGCACCTCCACCACACTGTTAAGGTTTATTTACAAAGTGGTTCTGCCCCTTAGCCTGATGTGCTGACCAAGATATAGTGAGCTTCCTCTTCTTCCACTTCTATTCCGGAGAAGCTCTTTTACCACTTCCTTGTTCTCTTCTGTTCGCATGCCTGACAATATATTACCCCAATTTGGCGCTAGCACTCTCTACAGGACAGGAAGCTTTTAAAAGCGTGCTATATAGCTTGCCCTAACGTAATTTATCCAATTCGCAGCTAGGTCACGCTGCTCTGTACCACTAAAGGGTTTCGAAAGCGGCGCGTTGGCATCCAGGCACCCAATACAGCACTGGCTGCGAGACAGCTTCCTTGGCACAGGCAAGAGCTCTATAATGTCGCCGAAGCCATGTCACTAAGAAGCCTACAAACGAAGGCCATTTTAGCCCGTACCGCATATGTCTATTTACAAACGGCGGTACGACTATGCATGCGACCACCGCGGTGATGGGACGCACGCCACCGAAAACCTTATACTATGGGCACGGCTACTCGACAATTCAGTAATGCGGCTGCCTGATACGACTCGCCACCGGTGATGGCCCAACTTCTAGTGTGCGCCGCCGCGGCGGTCCTGGTGCTAGCTATCACTGAAGGAGTAGAGGCGCTGACCGGGCGGTGAGCGCTTCTGCACCAGAGTTGTTGCCTGGAGTTTCTCCAGTTTCCAGGTAGCACTGCGACTGTCAAAATGATTTGTTGCAGTGAATGAAGTATTTTGTTAAAACCTGCCAGATGAATTCTGTCAGATGTCATTTACACTCGCACGACCCTATAGAGCGCGAGCGTGCGCCCAACAAAACGCATATTTTCAATTTAAACGGCATGTTTCTTGACTCAATTATGGTATGATAATCTAGAGCCTAAAACAGGGCGGCTTGCTAAGATTTGGTGTTTTTAGAATTGAAGATAAGACGAACTTGATTATGTATGTGGACGCTGGGAAGTTATTTTTCACAGCACACGTGAAGTTCTGCAAAAACATAATTGCGATACCGCTGGGGGCTGCGTTTGGAGGTGAAACAAAGTGGCGTCCGTGTAATGTGCGACGTCAGTGCACCTTGGATGAATGGTTGCAGTTTCTGACCCTACGGGGCTGGGACGTACGTAAGTCAACGCCACTTGAGGCGGGGGCTAGCCAGCCACCGATATTTATCTGTTGTAGGCTGTCATTGCACCCGCCACTGAAGCGGTGGTGGACGATGGTTGTTGTTGCGGCGCGCATCTTTCTCTCCCTCGAAACGGAGTGGCTTCCGTGTGCTGTGCGATGTAAGTGCAGGTTAAAGGACCCCAGGTGGTCGAAATTTCCGGTGTCCTCTACTACGGCGTCTCTCATAGCCTTAGTCGCTTTGGGACGTTAAACCCCACAAACCAAACCCTCTTCTCTTCCTTCTTTATTTTTTCTTCTGTCCGCACGAGGCAGCAAATGTGGCTCAGCTACAGAGCCAGTAGCAGGTCTGTGCGGGGAGAGAGAGAGAGAACAACTTTTATTTAAAATGCCTACAGAATCGGTTAGGCTCCCTCCACGCAGGGAGGACAAGCTTTTACCGCGACGCGGCCACTACGTCAGTCTCGTGCGTTGTGCTCCTTGAGGTCTTGTTACGTCCCTCGCTACTTCCGCGGGTTCGAGAGGGCCGCCGCCCCCTTCTTGGGGGTGCTGCCCCCCCTCTCCTCGGTTTCGCTCGGTCGCTGCCTCTCTAGAGCATTTCCTTTTCATTCTTCCTACAGCCACAACAACAACATGTCAGCGCACATTAAAGATCTCCAGGTAGTTGAAATTCCTCCAGAGCCCTCCACTATGGTACCCCTTTCTCTCATTTTGCTCTCAGTCCCACTGCCTCCTTTTCCTTACGGTACTGTTCAGGTGTTCACGAAGCAAGTGTGACAGATGCTGAGCCTTTCTTTCCTGTGAACAATTTAATATTTTTTTAGCCTGGCCGCATAATATTCTCACAACGTATGCGCAACTGATGATGCAGGGATCCGAGAGTAATTGTTTGCATTTTTCTTCGACGAAGGCGCGCATTCTGATAACTGGTGAAATTACTTCCCGACCTTTTTAGACGCAAGAAAAAGCCGGGTAGTTGTAAGGCTCTGAAAATATATTAAAGACAATACAAAATACGTGGGATGATCAGTCTGCCGTGTAGCTTACGCAGTCGACCAACAAGTTCTCGATCTCGCATTTTAATGCGGTCGTCGATTTCTTTAACTTCGTTGATCAACCACGTTAAATATGTGCTGTGCGATGTCAGTGCACGTTAAAGAACCCCAGGTGGTCGAAATTTTCGGAGTCCTCCAATACGGCGTCTCTTATAGCCTTAGTCGCTTTGGGACGTTAAACCCCACAAACCAACCGACCAAATGGAATCGCATCTTACATTCAACTTCTTTCAACTTCTTAATGTGAAATATTTCTATACCTTAGCAGAGCAAGAAGCACGGCATCCCGCCGCATTCGTTTGTATTCTCTTATACTTTCACATTCACAATACTTAGATCTGAGGCCAACGTTTTTCTCCGCATTCAGTCCTTTTGTTTACCTTCTAAATTATCGGCTATCTATGCGCGAGATGCGTCAGATCACGCAAAAAAAAATCGTTTCCACTACTTTGAAATGACTGACTACTTGTGTTTGGATAAAACCGATACTACGTTCGAAGTCCCATCCGCTTGAGTAGCTTCCCCTTCTTGCCATCCCTATAACGTTCCTGATAAAAATATTGGGAGCACGCATCATTTCTAGCTTGCTGAGACCCGGCTTTTGGGAGTTGTCCACTATAATGGACACCAAGTATTGAGACGGTACTATATTACCAAGGCATTCATCCTAATAAAACCTCACTGTTTAATATACCGCACACCTACTAGCGCCATCTCTGCAGCGTTGATGAAAATACATTGTTCACAATTGCTTGGTACCCATGGTACCTCCCGGAGAACTAAGTACTGCTTGTGCTATTACTACCGACTTTTAGAGGAAAGAAGAAAGGGTTCCGCCGGAGTGGCGCAGTAGTTGCGTAGCGCAACTACTGTTCCCATGGGCGCGGATTCGAATCCTGACTTCGGTGGCCGCTTTCCGATGGAGGCGAAACGTAAGGCGGCCATGTGCTGTGCGATTTCAGTGCACGTTAAAGCACCCCAGGTGGTCGAAATTTCTGAAGTCCTTCACTACAGCTTCTCTCATAGCCTCAGTCGCTTTGGGAAGTTAAACCCCGCGAACCAAACCAAGGAAGGAAGGAAAAACTTTATTTTGCCCTATTATATTTTGGCTGTTTTTGGGGCATCTTAAAAGGTGTCTCCTTGCATCCCCAGGAGCGGGAATGGAAGGGGGCCGCGTTTCGCCTCGGATTCCCCGCGGAGTTTGCAAACTGAAGGTAATCTACTAACGTTGGTGTTGAAGGTGTGAAGGGATGCTTTGGACCCTTTATACATACAAAAGCAGTCATAAGGATTACAAATTGTGGGAACTGCAATGCTGCACATTTAAGGGTGTAAATGTTATTTACAGTTCACCCGGATGCAGTCTATAAAACTTCAATCCGCGCAATAATTCATAAACTTGCAACTTGCTTTCCAAAATCAGACAATTTCTCCGGCTATCTCGCCGCATTCATTACAATTTGGATTGTATTATGTTGGATACATGTGTGCTAATTTAGACTGGCTAAAGAAGGCTCGCGTCTGGGGGCCAACACCAGTTACGTCTCGCCTCTTGTTATGTCACTTGTCTGGCGGAGAATATATGTACTCCCTTCTAGCTTAAAGGGATGAGTATAGTTGTGAAATGATATGATTGCATCTCTCTAGAAATTTGAAGAATCAACCTGGCTCACTGCTCGTCCCACAACCTCCAGGTATACTTTGAGCCAACTCATCTCTTCCCGAGTGTTCCGGCACTCATATTGTTACTTCTTTTTGGTTCCAGTCTTGATGTCTTAAAATTCGCTCTGTCTCCTTGAAGATCATGACCTTCGTAAAATTGTTATAGCGGCTTTGGGATCGCTAATTATGGTAACAGCTGTGATGCTCACCATTGAACCAGCTGTAGGGGTGTGTTTATTCGGTGAACCCAGGTGATTCCAGCCGCTCAGGGGAGACTCGCAGCGAAGCGTCAGGCGTGGCGAAAGAGCAAGGCAGCGAACAACTTCTTCGTCCTTGAGAGCGGCAGCACGCGACGCATGTCAGTGGTTATATCGATGAAGATTACCACACTACAGTTTCCCCCCGGACAGAGAAGGAGCCATCCTGGCGACTCATGGTGCCGAAAGGACAGACGGATCGTTGTAGGGCTTGATTCGGTCCACATGAACTATTTCGCGTCCACGGCGACGCAAGTCCGCAGATGGCGTAACCGGCTCAACTACGTAGTTCACAGGAGATGTTTTTTGAAGGACTCGGTATGGACCGTGATACCGAGCAAGAAGCTTCTTTGACAGGCCGGCGGTTGTGGCAGGAACCCAGAGCCACACCAGGGAGTTGGGCGCATATGAAGGCGCCTCACCAGTGTCACGATGGTGTTTTTGTTGCCACTGATTTTCCTTTGTAAGCGAACGAGCGAGCTGACGGCATTCTTCTGCGTACTGGGCGGCGTCCGAGAGTGGCGTCGATTCAGAAACATCAGGGCGGTAGGGAAAAAGCGCGTCCATTGTGCAGGTTGGCTCGCGCCCGTAAAGAAGAAAAAAGGGAGAAAATCCGGTGGTGGTCTGTATCGCAGTGTTGTACGCGTAGGTTACGAAGGGAAGAACGTGGTCCCAGTTGGAATGAGCGTCGTTGACGTACATGGCCAGCATGTCACTCAGAGTACGGTTGAAGCGTTCTGTCAGGCCATTCGTCTGAGGGTGGTAAGAAGTAGCGGTGCGATGAATGATCCGACATTCTTTCAGTAGGGCCTCGAGAGCGTCGCACAAGAAAACGCGTCCGCGGTCACTGAGCAGTTCCTTCGGAGTCCCGTGGCGAAGAATCAAGTTGTTGAGAATGAACAAAGCAACGTCTCTTGCAGAGGCAGAGGGTAACGGTGATGTTTCAGTGTAGCGAGTCAGATGGTCTACTGCCACAATAATCCAGCGGTTTCCAGCAGGAGTAGTCGGAAGAGGGCCGTAGAGATCTATGCCAACGCGGTCAAACGGACGAGCAGGGCAGGGTAACGGCTGCAACGAAACAGAGGACTTCTGAGGAGTTTTTCGGCGTTGACAAGATTCGCAAGCGCGCACGAAATGTCTTACGAAGCGGTACATTCCACGCCAGTAAAATCGCAGACGTAGGCGCGTGTAGGTTTTCAATACGCCACCGTGAGTACATTGTGGGTCACCATGGTACGCAGCACAAATGTCGGCACGGAGATGACGCAGGATGACTAGAAGCCACTTCCGTCCATCAAGCAAATAATTGCGGCGATAGAGAAGACCGTCACGAATGGAGAAGTGGTGGGCTTGGCGGACGAGCGCTTTGGATGAATGACCGGGAGTAGGACTTGAGAGAAAATCCAAAAGTGCATTGATCCAGGGGTCATTCCGCTGCTCGGTAGCAATGTCGATAGTTGTAAGAGTCGACAAATCGTTGGCACAGACGTGGTCAGACGAATTATCTCTAGGCAATGGCGAGCGGGAAAGAGCATCCGCGTCCGTATGCTTTAGGCCTGATCGATAAATGACATGAATGTCAAACTCCTGGAGACGAAGAGCCCAGCGAGCAAGGCGACCGGATGGGTCTTTCAGAGAGGCAAGCCAGCACAAAGCGTGGTGATCGGTCACAACGTAAAACGGTCGACCATACACATAAGGACGAAATTTTCCGATAGCCCAAATAATGGCCAAACATTCCCTTTCTGTGACTGAATAATTAGATTCTGCCTTTGTCAATGTTCGGCTGGCGTATGCCACAACATACTCGCTGTAACCAGGCTTACGTTGGGTAAGGACGGCACCAAGCCCAATACCGCTGGCATCAGTGTGGATCTCCGTAGGCGCAGCCGGATCAAAGTGGCGTAGAATGTGCGGCGAAACCAAAAGGCGGCGTAAAGTGTCGAAGGCTTTATCGCAGGCTGGAGTCCAGGCGGAAAGGTCGGAGCTGCCGGCAAGGAGCTGGGTCAGAGGAGCGATGATAGAGGCGAAGTTCAAGATGAAACGTCGAAAGTAGGAGCAGAGGTCGATAAAGCTCCGAAGCTGCTTCAGGGAGGTTGGCTTCGGGAACTCTGCAACTGCGCGAAGTTTGGTGGGGTCGGGAAGAATGCCGTCCTTAGAAACTACGTGGCCTAAAATTGTGAGTTTTCGGGCGGCAAAGTGGCACTTCTTCAAATTCAACTGAAGCCCAGCGCCGGCGAGACACGTGAGGACATCCTTTAGGCGGAGAAGGTGAGAAGAAAAGTCGGCAGAAAAAACTACGATGTCGTCCAGATAACAAAGACAGGTCTGCCACTTGAGTCCACGAAGAACACTGTCCATCAGGCGCTCGAAAGTAGCCGGGGCATTGCAGAGGCCAAAGGGCATAACGTTGAACTCGTATAATCCATCCGGTGTTATAAATGCAGTTTTCGAGCGGTCATTATCAGCCATCGGTACTTGCCAGTAGCCGGAGCGCAAATCCAAAGAGGAGAAATATTCGGCTCCCTGTAAACAGTCCAAGGCGTCGTCGATTCGCGGCAAAGGATAGACATCTTTGCGCGTGATTTTGTTAAGCCTACGGTAATCGACGCAAAACCGAATGGAACCATCTTTCTTGGTGACCAAAACAACCGGAGAAGCCCATGGACTGTTAGATGGCTGTATGACGCCCCGGCGAAGCATGTCGTCCACGTTGTCAGCAATGACTTGGCGCTCAGAGGCCGACACGCGATAAGGACGCTGTCGTAAAGGTGCGTTTGTACCAGTGTCGATTGCGTGCGTAACGACAGACGTGCGACCCAGAGCAGTGTGAGGAAGGTCGAAGGCAGAAGTGAAGTTCTGTAGAAGAGCAGCGAGTTGATCGCGTTGTGCGGGTGGGAGATCTGCGTCAATAGCTTGTTGAAGAACATCGGGTGGTGTCGAAGCGGTCACTGTATCGCAAGAGCTGAGCACATTAACGTCTAATGAAGTAGGCGTTGCAGGAAGAGTATTTACAAGCTCGGGATCAAGTTCTTCAATACGACCGAGACACTCGCCGCGTAGCAGGACGGACGGGCACGAAAATGGATTTGAGACGTACATTGCACTAAGGCCATCTTCGAACTTGAGGACAGCAAATGGAAGCAGGAGGCAGGGATGGCGTGAAGCGGCGTCGGAAGGTGTGAAGAAGACAGTCGAACTAATAACGCTTTCACAGGAGAGTGGAACGAGGGCAGCAGAAAATGGAGGAATGTCTGTGTCACTGGCGACGAGGAGTTTTGCAGGCCGGTTAGGGACGTCACACAAGACGGTATCACAAAAAGGTAAAAGGAAACTTCCGCGCGGGCGCAGTCAATAACGGCATGATGAGCGGAAAGGAAATCGTAGCCCAGGATGATGTCGTGTGAGCAGTGAGCCAGTACAATAAACTCGATGGTGTATAAGACGTCTTCGATGAGAACACGGGCCGTGCACGCTGCTGAGGGATGAATGCGCTGGGAAGAAGCGGTGCGAAGCGAAAAGTCGGGTAGTGCGGTGGTCACCTTGCGAAGACGACGGCAAAGAGATTCACTGATGACGGATACGGCAGCGCCCGTGTCAACAAGAGCGAGTATTGCGACACCGTCGACGAACACTTGTATTACGTTTGCGGGAGAAGACGGAGGACTTGAAGAGTTCGAACCAAGCGCAGTTCTTGCCCCGGGAACTGCGACTGTTAGTTTCCCTCAACAGCGCCGGTAGAACGTCGGGGAAGCGGTGATGGTGAACGGCGACGAGGGGAAGATGATCGGCGAGAGGTATACGTTTGATTGTCCCGAGGAACGAACTCGGAACCGGGTTGAGTTCTCGGCGAGGGCTGGTCGGCGTCGTACGTGTAGTTCCAGGGGTCAGGGCAAGAAGGTGGAAGGCGTTGGCGGCAAAGACGGGCTACATGGCCCGGCAGCCCACAAGAGTAGCAAATTGGCCGGTTGTCTGCGGTGCGCCAAGGGTTCGTAGGGCGTTGGCGTACCCTTGGAATACGGACATGAAACGCCGACCCAGGCGATGGTGAAGGATGGTTGAAAGGGGCGGCCTGGTAGGAAACAGGTGCGGTTGGCATTAGCGGCCTGGCCGCAATTTGGGCGTACGTTAGTGGTGCCGTTACTTGCGGTGGCACGGGGCTGGTCGGAAGCACTGGGCTGGGCGAGAGCACGGAACTGGGCGAAAGGACATCAGCGATATGGTCTTGCACGGCACGCCGTATGGTAGGGGCCAAAGACGGAGCCATGTCAGGAACAAGGCGACCAGTGTCTTGTAATTGAGGGACCAGGGATGGCTGGCGGGCGACCTCTTCGCGAACGAAGGCTTTTATCTGTTGAATCAAAGGGCTGTCCTCAGATAAAGTAGAACCACCCAGTGCTAGTGTAGAAATGGTGTCGTCTCTAAAACCGGACCGCCGGGTAGAAGCGCGCTGCTTTCGAAGCTCGTCGTAGCTCTGGCAAAGCTTAATCACTTCACTGACGGAGGCAGGATTTTTCAGCCAGAGCATCTGACACGCGTCCTCGGAGATACCTTTCAAGATGTGTCCGATCTTAGCCGCTTCGGACATTACTGGGTCGACACGTTTGCACAGGTCAACGATGTCCTCTATATAACTTGTGTATGACTCTTCGGCATGCTGTGTGCGCTCACGCAAGCGTTGTTCTGCTCGGAGTTTGCGAACTGCAGGGCGGCCAAACACTTCCGAAAAATTCTTCTTAAATGCAGACCAAGATGGCAGGTCTTCCTCATGGTTGCGAAACCAGAGGTTCGCCACGTCGGTCAGGTAAAAGATTACGTTACCTAGCTTAATAGTGTCGTCCCATCTGTTATAACTGCTGACACGTTCATACGCCGACAACCAGTCGTCGACGTCTTGGTCAGCCGTGCCACTTAAGAGGCATGGATCACGCTGCCGTAGAACGCCAGAACACAGTACCGTGGTTGGTAGGGGCGCCGATGTCGAGGTGGTCTCGTCTGGCATGGTGGAAGCAGTGGTCAACGTGCGGCTTCTAAGTTCCAGGGTGGATGGGAACGTACCCAGCAGCACCTGCACCAATTGTAGGGGTCTGTTTATTCGGTGAACCCAGGTGATTCCAGCCGCTCAGGGGAGACTCGCAGCGAAGCGTCAGGCGTGGCGAAAGAGCAAGGCAGCGAACAACTTCTTCGTCCTTGAGAGCGGCAGCACGCGACGCATGTCAGTGGTTATATCGATGAAGATTACCACACTACACAGCAATTAATATTTTATACGAGACGTTCACGGCCACGACCGCAAAAGCGTAGCTTCATTCCTATTCCGCGGCATCTACATAAACAGTGTATTCAGAGCCTTCTAACTTGGCCTCCACAGCCTTTGCTCCTGCATTCTCCTGCGTTGATGAAAAGGAGGGTGCATATTTTTTTGGCAGCGGCTTATTAGTGAGTCCGTTCCTTACATCGGTCGGCAGTTTACTTGTGCATTTCTGTTAGAGATTTTATCTAGTAGCCCTAGGTTACTCAAGATCTTCCATCCCGCGGATGGGGTGGCGATCATTTTTAATGGTGCTGCTATATGTGAGTCGCATAGTTTCATGGTGTTATTGTAGACTCCCAGTTTAAGAAGCCCTTTGTAATGAGGCAGAGTAGAGTAGCCCTAGTGCTTCTCTATATATGGCTTATGATTACATCTATTTTGCTCTTTTCTGCCACCCCTAGCCTGTTGCAGGGCGTGACGTACACTACTCTGCTTATCACAAAGGCCTGTACAATTCTGCACAAAACCCTCCCGTCGTTTGTTGGCTACTCGCTTTATTAACGTGGTTATCATGTTGATTGTTCACGTCAGTTTATTTATTGTTTCTGTGTTCTTTATTATCAGTCCCAGGACCCTAATTTTTTCCACTTTGGTTACCGATGTGCTATTTATTTCTAGCAGAATGTTTCCTGTCTTGATATTCCGCGTTTTTTCAGTTGTCCCCCGGACTACCAGAAGTTCGGATTAGCTTGGAGACCTGTTTAGCTCTGCGCATTCCGCGCATTCAACAATGTCGAGTGCCTGTTGAAGATTTTTTTCTCTTTCCTGATTGCTGCATGTATTTGTTCGTATTGTGACATCATCAGCGTTTAACGCATGTGTAACCCTTTTACGAGTCTTCAGTAATGGTGGAAGGTTCTTTAATGCCAGGTTCAAGAAGAAAGGAGACAGCACTGAGTTCGGCTTTGAGCCCTTGTCTCCTAGCCTAATTATTTCCTACCTTATGTCTCCAAGGTTTATTTCTCCTGCCCTTCAAGTTAGAATATCACTAACGTAATTGTAAATCTTTCTGGCAGGGCAATCTCCTCCAGTATATTTAGTATGGCTTCTTGTTTGACATTGTCAAAGCCATTTTGTAGATCAAGGCCGAGTACAGTTTCTGTACCCCCTTTATTGGGCTGGCCAGAGATATCTGCTTTTAGTTGAATCATTACGTCCGGCATGAACAACTTGGCCCTGAAACCTAGCATTGTTTCGGCCAATACATGCTCCTAAAGTCTGTTGAACATTACATTCTCTATCAACTTCCCCAGGCACGATGGTTTAGAATAAACCGTACAAGCGGGTTTTTTCAGGCTACTTCTGCATTGATAATGCTGCTAAATGGGACATTTTCTTTATATTCTCTATACGCTTTAACCATAAAAAAGGCATACAAGGTGATATATTTGCTAACATGAATACAGTTTCTCAACCTGCCATTCTGCCTTTGCCGGTTTCAATTTCGTTTCTTTAAAATTCATATTATGGCTTCCTCAGATTTTCACAGAAAATATTTTGCAGCATGGCGACGAATCCTCACCTTCTTCGCTGCCTGAAAACGATGAAGGTCATAATCCTTTTATTAAGTGCAGAGTGTTCAAATCCTGCATGCGTAAAAATTTGTTCTTTTAATTTCGGTGTTTCGTATTTTAGTTTCCTCTCTTCCTTATCAATCATTTTGTTTATTTACTTTTTTGCGGTGTAATTATGCATCTCAAAAACAAATATATGTGCACCCAATTCTTGGCAGTTCACTTTGGGAGGGTATTGGCAATAGTTTAGGGAACAACAACAGCAATAATCATCTCTGTACGCGGCCAAACCCTGGAGCCTTTCGAACGTACTGTCCTGATGACGGAGTCGGTCATCCATGAGAAACTTCTCCTTGTCCTCCGACTCGACCTATAGTAGAAATTCTAACACAAAAAAAAGAAGCTCGTCTCTCATAAAGTGTGGCTCGGCACTGCAATCCGTCCCTTTCATTCAGAATCTCAAAATATCACCTTGAATGTGAATGTCATGGAGAGCCTGAGGCACTGGACGGCCGTCTGTGACTTTCTTGCTTGTCTTCTCGAACACTGCGACTACGCTTCCATATAAATTTCGTCATCTGGACTACTAGATTTCTCAGAAAGCGAATCTTCATAATGGCGACGCGCACAGAGTCTCAGAAAATTGTTCTGACCTCAAACTCCGGCCCAGTTTCCTACACGCCGAGGGAAAGTTTCGCAAGCACAAAAAAAGCCAGGCGTTCAGAAGGCAACCACTCCTTCCTTTTAAAGAATCCGAGTACAAGAGCACGGCACGGGGTCAATTATATGTGTGCGATAATCACTAGTGGATGTGAAAACATTGCCTCCAAGAGCCCACTGTTGTGGAAAGGAATTCTGGTAAAACGTTTTGGGGGACTGGTTCGTTCATACTTGCGCTTATACAAGCGTAAAGAAGACTACACAACGGACAAAACGTCCTGTCTGTTGTGTCTTCTTTTTTTTACACTCACATAATTACGAGCGTCAACAAACGAGCAACTCAAAACATTTTACAGGTGAGAGGCGGTTAAGGGTGGAGGCATTCACAGAAATTGTGCTGCAATAGTAAGCATCTTATGTAAGATTTCCTTGGTGCACAACAATCTGTCTGCAGCACATTTGTGAGTAGCTTGTTTATACCTTCTTGCTGTGGTTTTTACACTGCACACCTGTGACTCTGGCTTCCCATATGACTGCCACGTTCAGAGAAAGGCAACCTACGGCCACTGTGCGGAGAGCGTTGGTTTCACAATTTTTAAAATACCTGCGTTTAATGTCGCCAGAGTCGAGATACATTTTAAACCATGACATATTTAGATTACGCATTATTTCACAAACCCTCAATAGCAACCGCCTAGAACGCATATCGCGGCCATGGTGAGGAGACCCCATACTTGAGCGCAACTTGTTGTCCCATCCAACTTCCCATATCTTTTCCAGCGGATGAGAAGAGTATTCGTGGGATGCGCGATACGTTCGGAAGGCTACAACGTTTCCACGGGGTCAATTTTTGCTCGTCGCTTGAGGATTTGTTTCATTGATGAGCAAGCAATGTATGCTCGCATTGCTCGTTACAGTTATTTGCTACCCTACTTGTTGGCGCCAACTTGCTCGCAAGTTACTCGCGAATTGCGCGCAACGAATTACCAAGTTACGCGTAAGTTACGCGCAAATCACGCAAGCCCATTCACGTGAATTACGCGTGAGTGGTCTTGCCAGCACCACCCGGTACACAATGGGAAACTTCGTGCTTAACTTCATCCAGGTTTTATTCGGACTGCTCGGAAACAACAGTGGCTATCATTCATCAATCGAGGCCTATGCCTGCGGGGTGACATCGGCAATGCCTCCGCAGCACATGCCTGATCACCCAACAGTTGCGCTACATATGACATATCTACCGCACGTGGAGCGTTGCGCAGTGACGTACAACTAGGAACATTTCTTCGGTACTACAGCGACCCCGGCGACATCATCGGAGCCCCATAAAAGTCCTGTTCATCCCTCAGCGCCTTCCAGTGGGCTTGGCAGCACCGCCCGGTAGACGATGCTAAACTTTGTGCTTTACTTCGTCCATATTGGTAAAAAACGACCTTGTCCTCATACTCTAAGAAATAATTGTGTTTGTCTGGTTGTGCTGCCGAGCACTGGCCTTATTCTTCAAAGCGTTAGAGATTTGTTGCGAGGTACTTGTTTGCTGTTAAAGCTCAGTGGTGATGTAGAGGAAAACCCTGGTACAAATACCGGCAAAATAGAAGAAAGTTTCTAAACTTTGACATCTATAAAATCTTCCCAGGCTCTCTTATAGAGCAGTCTGCAAAGTGTACAACCCCGGATTTTGAAAATTACAACAAGCCTTGCCTCACTTCAGCTGTAAAATGAGAAGGTACAAAATGCCAGGAACCCATGAGTGTTAGGCACAAGCAGTTCGAACAATTGAACAGCAAACTTGATGATTTTGAAAACACAAGTCGCAGAAGCAACATAGAAGACGAAAGCGGAAGAACTGCGGATCTTGGAAAACGGGTCAAGGATGAAATATTTAAAGGCACACAAGGCATTGAAGTTAGGTCTATCGAGCGTATTCACCGGCTTGAAAAAGTAACCAAAATCGTGGACGACCCGTCTCACGTCCACTTCCCGAAAAATAATAAAAATGCTTCAAAACTGTTTCAAACTAAAATATAGCAAATTGTCACTCTCTGACGATTATTCTGTACCGGTTCTTGAAGTACGCAAAAAGCTATGGCAATCACCCAAGATAAATCGCGACAACGGTGATAAGGTGGCTTCTATATTTATTAAATTGAAGATAAACGAATACCTGTACATCTGGGACTAAAGCGAAAACAAACGGTTGTTGCTGAAGCGTCCTGAGTGGGCGACTGCCGAATGTGCCGTGAGAGGTAATGACTGATAACAGGCTCCAGTATCATTTACATTGTTGTACTTCAATGCTGAAAGTATTTTAACAAAATCGAAAAATTTGGAGATCTGCTGCTGATGTACTCACCAGATATAGTTGTAAGAAGTGAAACCTGGCTGAACTCGGATACCCATGAATCAGAAGTAGTTCGAACCTCTTACGCTTTGATCCGCTCAGATCGTTATGGGCGAGGAGGTGGTGTCGTCATTGCAATAAAACAAGACTTTTCCTTTCCAGAAAGAATGTCGTGTACTAAATCATGAAAGTGTGTGGTACACTATTAACGTTCAAGGCAACTTGGTACTACTGGGCGGTATTATAAACCACCGAATGCACCACTTGATTATCTTCTTAAAATACACGACTTCCTGCATAGCAAAGTTAACGCTCGCACAAACCTCATCCTAACAGGCGATTTCAATTTACCACGTATGGAATGGACAAACCTAACAATTGGAAGTTACGAGATTTCAAACTGTGAAAAGCTTCAGGATATATAGTTTAGATCTTCGCTATCTCAGGTAGTAAATGAGCCATCATCATTTCATCATTATTACCAGCCTGATTATACCCACTGAAGGGCGAAGGCCTCTCCCATATTTCTCCACTTAACCCGTTTCTGTGCTGGCTGCATCCACTTGACCCCTGCGAACTTCTTAAATGAGCCAACACACCTCCAAAGACAAGCTATTTCCGCAGTGGATCTAACCTTTGTATCTAGTTTTCTCTGTCCTGAAGTTAGCGTGAACGTCGGAAGTTCTCATCATAAATTCCTTTTTCTTACTTTTTCTCACCGGCGCCGAAACGCTGAACGTAATGAGAACAGCTCTTCAATCACTATAAACGACTACAGCGGGGTAGATAGATTACCTATAAACAATTCTCGATAGTTTTTCTTTTACAGATTCCTGCAGTCTAAACAACCTGCGGCTACAGGTAAAAAGCGCGATAACGATTCAAAAGCAGTCCTGCAAGCCTTAAAAGTTGCCTTCGCCGTAGAGCTCATGAGCAACTCGTTGCAAAAATAAGAGGACTTTATCGCTATGCCATTAATTGAAGACCTGACATCATCTCCAACATGTCTTCCAGCCATCAATTGCAGCCATCAGCTCGATCGTTTTGTCTCGCTCGTCCAGAGAGGGGGCGTGGATGTTTAATGCAAGGGTCTGGGCAGGCTGATATAATATCATCCTCCTATGTGAAAGGAGAGCCGCAAGGTCGCAACGCCTGCCAAACGATAGTGCCCAGAGATTGGTCGAGACCTCCATGACGGCCTCTCCACATCAGCCAATCAGAGCGCCGCAAAAGCATGACACTTTTGCTGACGACAACAATGAGCCATTAAAGGTTTACGGCCTAAATATACTTCGCCAATAATCGAGTGCAATGTGAAATTCATAGTGGAGCGCGCGCCAGTAGAGTGGCTTTTACGAACGACTTGTCGGCTTGACCAAGCAAAC